>CAUYLG010011020.1:0-131054 GCA_963573385.1 Cacajao melanocephalus | reverse complement strand
TATTTTCATCCCTTATTCCTTCCTGTCTCCATTGTTAAGCACAATTATTGGCATAAAAGAGGTTTTTAATACCCATTTTTAGACTGCATTCTAGCCTGGGCAATAGAACAAGAATCCCGTTCTCTCTCCCTCTTTCTTTCTCTCTCTCTTACATTCTTTTTTTTTCTTTCTTTCACTCTTTCTTCTTTTCTCTCTTTTTCTTTCTTTCTAAAAAAAAGGAAAAAAAAAGCAAAAACAACAACAAAACAAAACAAACAAAAAAGGGTTTTACTGTCTTGGCCACATGGATATTTAATGTTTCACATCTATCACCCAAAATCCACTCTCATATCTTTCCTTAAAAAACAAAACAAACAAAAAAAAAAACAAGCCATGGAGTTTGGACCATTCTGAGAGTGATTCTTGATTTTAGCAAGGGGGACTGATTTTAGCGAGGCCACATGGTATGTCCTTAATAGAAAAAGCACGGGTTTTGGAATCAGATAGAAAAAGACCAATTACTGTTGTGTGATACTGGGTAAAAGACTCACTTCCTTTGTGCCTCATTTCCCCCAATTTGAAAAATTACATTGCATTACATTTAAAAATGGACACAAAATGTCCAGCACAGCAGTTGGACATAGGACACTTGCAAGACAATTAGTTCCTCTTTTTTACAAAGAATCACTAAAGGATCTTAGCTAGGACCTTCAGAGTCCAGACCAATTCAACTCTCCCAAGTTCCCTAGACCCTTTTGCACAAGCAAGAAGTAAACTTCCCATCCATGTCCTCAGCCAGAATGAGGGCCCCAGGGAATCTAAACCCCCTTAATGCCAGGAGAGACAAATGGAACTCCTGCTGCAGGTTTGCAGACTTTGGGGACACTGACCTCTCTGAAACCCTTCTCCTGAAGAAGTCTAGGCACTGTGTAGGAGTATTGGGGATGCCTAATAAACAGCTCTGTATGAAGAAGTGATTAACTTAGATGGTTAGCATCTCTCTGTAGTCATAAGATAATGAGTTTTATGAAATACAGGGTAAGAAATTTCAATTGGTAATAGTCTTAAAGGCCTTGATGAGTTAATATGAAAATGAAATAAGTTGACACTGTGATATGATTAGACGGATGCTTAAGGATGAGGAGACAAAGGGAGAGAGGAACAGAGACCATTATAGATGGCATTTGCCAGGCTAGGCACATGTGTGCTCAGAGCTGTGGCTGTGGAATTATTTAGTTAAGGTAATGCTAATTGCTAGAACAGATAGACTCTCCAAAATCTCAGTGGATTTGTACAACAGAAGTTTAGTTCTTACTCTTGTAAAGTTCAAAAAAGATCCAGACTGGGGCAGTTCTCCTCCAAGTGATTTGGAAACCCAAGCACCTCTCATCTCCTGGGTCCTTCATCATCAATTTATCTATTAATCTTCCCAAAGCCAATGGCAGGGCAAGAACATGGAGAATCCTGCATGGGTGGTTTTGTGGGCCAGTCCTGGAAGTAATGCTCATTTATTGACTAGAAATCAGTCACATAGTACCATTTCTTTCTGCATGAAAGGCTGGGAAATGCAATCCAGCTGGGTACCCAGGAAGGTTGAAGAAACAGGTTTAGTGTACATCTAGCTGATGTCTAGCATGAAGATGAGAAAAAAGGCCAGGTCAGAATTGTAGCCTTTGAATAACAAAACCTTAGGGCCAAAATAGAATTTTAAAGTCATTTAGTTCATTCCTTTTACTTTGAATTTAGTTCCATTTCAAATAAAAGCAACAAGCTTTGCAGACACTGTGGTAGGGTTTGTGGGCACCCCAGAGAGGAGCTCCATCCTGCCTCATCCCTGCCTTCCCTCTGAGGAAGACAATGTCACATGGGAGGGGGCAGAGCAGGGGCCAGACGTGTGTGATGTGATGAAATGTAAGGTGCAACAGAGGATTACTGAATGACAGGGGACCTTTCAGAGGTGTTTCATTTAAATGCTAGTGGAATATCTAAGTGTGAAAAGGGCACTATAAAGCTAGGAACAATCAGCAAACATTAGCTTTAGCCAAGTGGTTCTTGAAATGTGATTCCCGGACCAGCCGCATTGGGCTCATTTGGCAACTTGTCGGAATTGCAAATTCTCAGGCCCACCCCAGATCTACTGAATGAGAAACTCCAGGGTGGAGCCCACCAATTTGTGTTTTAGTAAGCCTTCCAGGTGTTCTAATCTATGAAGTTTGCAAAACTCTGCCTCAGAGTACATCAGCTCTGCAGATTTTTTTTTTTTTTTTAGATGTTCAGGCCTTTGAGACATCCTAAACTATAAAGGTTTTTTGTGTTCTTCCTGTGTTTATTCCAATGTTGTAAGATGATTTTATCATCAAATATCAATAATATCTGAAACCTAAAGATACTACATAAAGCTATATAGGTTGTATTTTCAACAGTTATCCAAACTGTTATTTATCATTAGTATCATATTTGGGGTCATAAGGCCATTTTGATCTAAAGGCCAGTTAATGCTTAATTGCCTTGTTGGTCCTTAATGGTGTTGTACACTTGCTGTCTCATTTTGGAACTGGAGTTTTTGTAAGTCATGGCTCATAGATTCCTCACTGTACTCAATAGCAGTGATACCAGGGAAACAACAAACCATCCATCACCATCCAATCTCTGAGGGCAGAAGGGCCCATTTCTTCACTGGGTTTCACTGCATATCACACCTTGCCCCATATTTCTTGCCACAGTGGTTATCAGAGAGTGGTGACATGAGGGGTGATGAGGCTTCAGGAGCTGGTGCTAACAGTGATACAGGATTAGGAGAAGTGGCAGCTCTTCTGAGAGGCAAGAAGGTGCTGAGAAGTGTTGATGAGCTTGCTTCTAAATCTCAGTTCTGCCACCGCTGACTCTATGAGACCCTTTTGATTTTCATTTGTATAGTGTGAAAGACCTGGGTTTGATCTGTGGGTTTTAACTTCTTTGGAGCCATGTCCCCTTCAGATTCTCTGGAAACTGGGACTACTCTCCCTGGAATATGTACATGTGCATATATACCCCCAGTCCACAGCTCTGGAGCAGATAGATGGTCTGTATGAACCATTCCAGCCCTGACCGCATTGAAAGTTCTCATGCTTCTATGAAACATTATGGAAAGGAAAAGTTCATTACTTACATTCTGGAAATAAATGTTGCCATCATCCTTCATGACCCTGTGGGTGCATAAGTCTCATGCTGTAAAGAACACCTTTAATCTAGTTTAATCTAGTTAATCTAGTTAATGAAGTAACTCTGATTTGTAATGCTGGCCTCAAGGTAGGGAATTGGGCAATTCATTCCCAGCCTTCAGGTAGGAAAAAAGGCAGAGTCCATACTTTTTTTTACAAAGTAGAAATAAAAGTTTTATATTTTCTTTAAGTTTTCATTTTTCATTTTTAACAGTGTTAGGAAGCAGCCAATCATAACTCAAACTATTTGGTAGTAATTATTCTCCATCTGCTAATTTCTAGGCAGGAAAAATATGATTAAAATGAGTTTTCGCACAGCTGTTGATTAGGCATAATGGAAAAGTCATCATCATAAAACTAATAATCAGAGCAGAGCTAACATTTGGAAAGTTATTGTTGAGTAACCAGAAGGCTCTAAAAGCCAAAAACAATGTCCAACTAACTAGAAAATTACCACTGCCCCCACATACTTTCTTGTCTACACTTCAACATCAATTAAACACAGCAAACTAAAACCAGTTAATTACATCAATTTGAGGTCAACTTTCAACAACTCAAACCTCCATGATAAGCAAACCACAATATTGAAAGCTTTTTTGAAAAATCAATAAACAAACAGCCATCATTCTAGGAAAAGCTGCAACGCAGTTAACACCACATCAATAAATTCTAAACAAGCCTTGTACTTAGATTAGCTCAAACCGCCTGTTGCCTCCCCCTGCCCTGGATATGCATTGCCACTGCACTCAGGCCAGAGTGCCTGTGGCCCAGGGGTGCAGCAGTCAGACAGCTATTGGAGGTCTCCACTGTGAAGCTCTTTAGAATTGCAAAGCTCCCACTGGAAAACAGAGATTAATGAGCTCACAAATGGAACAGCATGTAATTTCAGATCTTGGTGATGATAACAAGGAGCTCTTTAGGATCCTCCTTGCTTGATAACAGAATCACTCTCTTTCTTACGTTTGTCATCTAGAAGTCTAAAGTCAGTGGCAGTAATGGAAAGTTGGACTAATGTGGAGGTATTCCAAACAGAGCAAGAGCGAATGGGATTCTTGGTTTGTCTCTCACTGTGATCCTGATTGAAGACCACTGGACAAGGTCTGTTAGGACTCTAACCACAATCCATTGGAAATCTCTGGGGAGCCAAAGGTGAATGAAGATGAATGTATACTAGCGGGGTGTGGTAAGATGCCCAATGGTAAAGACAGTTGCAACCCAAGGGCATATATGTTTGGAGTATTAGCATCCTTTGTTTTTCTCTCTCTACTTTTGCCTCCTCTTACTTTTTACCTTCTTTTTATGCACTTAAATTTCTTAGAACTCTCTTCTACTATCCTGGCTGGAAGCACTGGATTTCCTCTATCAAATAAACTAAAATGTTTTCCAGGATGTGAGTTCAATCCAGGCAAACTCTCAACATAACCGTCCCTACATTCCAATATCCCTCTTTTTTATTTTTCCTTTAAAAATAAGTGTGCATATTTTTCTCAAAAGTGACTGGGCTCCATACTCCAGGAAGCCACTGTTTTTACACCATCCAGATACTTTGACACATAATTTTATATATTAATAGAAAAAGAAGGCTGAATACGGATTGCAAAATCATCCATCTCCTTTCCTATCATAAGGATGTGGCAACTAATTAATCTCAATTCCTCAACAAATAGCAGTCTTCTCATGTGGGTAAAACTCCATAATGTTAAAGTTATTGCTCTGCAAAGACACTCTTGTAAGATTCCACTTCCAGGAAAACTCCAAATTTCTAGTGCTATGAGTGTTGGTCACTTTGACAAGATAAGAGGGATGATCAAATATTTGAAACTTGCATTGAGAATTAAGGAGTGATCTACCTTTTTTTCTTGGGATTTCTTTGAGAAAAGGAAGAAAATGGAGAGTCTCTAACTGTGAGGAGTTGGAGGACAAGGACTTCACTGGGAGAAGCATGAACAAAAGGGAAAAAATGATGAGAATTATGGCAGGGCACTGAATTCACAGGGAAGGAGTTCTCTTGAATGATATTATTCAGTGGTTGTCCTCAATTCTGCACACAAAGCCGTCAGCCTTGTTGCCTACTTTCTGGGTTACAATTGAAGGCAAGAACTCTAGTTCCCCAGGACCAGAATGGGCCCCTCCTACTCATGTTTCTAGGAGGATGATGCACAATTCCTACTCACACCCTCTTTGGAGAGGGCTCTGCTTCCCTGCTTGGGATGAGATTCCTGGCAGTGTGCTAGGAGGTATTCCTGAAGAATTTCATGAGGTGTAAACTAGGGACAAGTTTCACTTTCCATCTCCTTGTAGTTTTTTCTCAACCCCTTATGCTCTCATTCTCATATTTTAATATCTCTATCAATGGCATGGTATAGAATGGATTGAGGTAGAATAAGAAAAAGTTGCAATAATCTTGAGATGTTAAGATTAGTGTTTCTACTGTAAGTTTTGTAGAATCACTGGAAGATTTGAAGTGCCAAAAGATATCCAGAGACCTCAGAACCACTTACTAAATCTTTGCTTTTCTTGTTATATTTCAGGATCTGGGTGGTCTCATTTTGACTTCACTGAATTTCTCAAATTTTACCTGCTGTAGTCCAAATTAGACTTTGCTTCTCCTTCTCTTGCCATTGTGAGGAAAGAGTGGGAATGGGTGATGCAGAAGTTTAGGTGTATCAGTCCATTCTCACATTGCTATAAAGGACTACCTGCAAGGTGGGTGCATCACTTGAGGTCAGGAGTTTGAGACCAGCCTGGCCAACATGGCAAGACCACATCTCTACTAAAAATACAAAAAAAATTAGCTGGACATAGTGGTGGGCACCTGTAATCCCAGCTACTCAAGAGGCTGAGACATGAGAATTGTTTGAACTGGGGGGGGTGGGCAGAGGTTGCAGTGAGCCAAGATCATGGCACTGCACTCCAGCCTAAGCAACACAGCAAGATTCCGTCTCAAAAAATAAAAGGACAAAAGAATCTGAGACTGGGTAATTTATAAAGAAAAGAGATTTAATTGACTCACAATTTCACAGGCTATATAAGAAGTAGGCTGAGGAGGCCTCAGAAAACTTACAATCAAGGCGGAAGGCAAAGAGGAAGGAGCCACATCTTACATGGCAGGAACATGAAGAAGAGAGCAAAGGGGGAAGTGCTGCATACTTTTAAGCAACCAGATCTCATGAGAACTCACTCACTAACATGAGGACAACAAGGGGGATGTCTGCCGCAGATATGGTTAGTCTGTGTCCCCACCCAAATCTCATCTTGAATTGTAGCTCCCATAATTCCCATGTGTTATAGGAGGGACCCAGTGGGAGATAAATGAATCATGGGGGTGGTTCCCCAATATTGTTCTTGTGGTAGTGAATAACTCTCATGAGATCTGATGATTTTATAAGAGGAAACTCGTTTCACTTAGCTGTCATTCTCTCTCTTGCCTGCTGCCATGGAATACATTTCTTTCACCTTCCACCATGAATGTGAGGCCTCCCCAGCCACAGGGAATTGTGAATCCATTAAACCTCTTTTTCTTCATAATTTACCCAGTCTCAGGTATGTCTTTTTGTGTGAAAATGAACTAATACAGCCCCCCCCACAATTCAATCACCTCCTACCAGGAGCCTCCTCCAACATTGAGGATTACAATTTGACATGAGATTTGGGTGGGACACAGGGGCAAACCATATCATTAGCGGAGAAATTGGAGGAACTTACTTTGATCTAGTGTGAGAAGATAACTCCACACCATTCTCTGCATGAGTTGCCATATACAATTAAGGCAGTTTGTTAGACTGATCAGATCTTATAACCTAGGCCAAGGAGGCCATTATATCATTCATCACAAGCCTGCAGGCAGGTCATAGTCAAGGCTGGCCTAGGGAGGAGAAAAGGAAAAGAAGAAGCAAGTCATGATGGCTCAATACCTCCTCCTCTTTCTCAGCCTTCCACACCCTGACCTCTGCTGTTATTCTCAGCTGATGATCTCACTTTCCACCTTTTTAGGAAAACAGAAGCCAGATGTACAAGTCTACTGACATAGGTCCTCTCTTCCATGCTGTACCAAAGGCCAACCCTCCACTTCACCTTCTCAAGGACCTTGTCCCTTTGTTTCTCCTCTCTTCTGAACCTTCAGCATCTTTCTCTTTACTCAATTACTGTCATTGCTAGGTAGACATGTCCTTAGAAACACAGAATAACCCCCCTCCACCCATATGTCTCTACTAACGCTTTCCCATTTCTCTCTTTTTAATGCCAGCATCAAGATATGGGTAGGAATGGCAGTAGACTAATCCAGAGAAGGTAACAAGTGAAGAAAACATACCTATAATGAGAACAGGTTCCATTTTTCCCTGCACAGGAAGGGGGAGTGGTGGTGGGTACTTGCATGTGAGCGTGAGCAAAGTGTGAGGATGAGCGTTCATTCTAACAAGCTTAGTGAGCAACTACTCTCTGCCAGATACTCTGCCAAGTGCAGGGAATGTAAGGATGGCTAGCATTTTGTCTCATCCCTGTGAGTGCCGAAGTGTGAGCCTAAAAAAGAGAAGAGGAGGAGAGGAAGAAGGAAGTCAAGGCAGCAAGAGAAGCTAACTGCCCCCATCCGCAATCTCACCACCATCTCAGTAACACAGACTCTTGGGGCTAGCTAGAAATGATGGCTAGGATCATGGCCTGTAAGGTAACATCTTTAGAAAGCTCCTGAATGGCTTGAGCTTGGGAGGTCAAGGCTGCAGTGAGCTGTGATTGTGCCACTGCACTCCAGCCTGGGTGACAGAGAAAAACCCTGTCTCAAAAATAAAAATAAAGTAGAAAACCCCTGATTTATTGAGCCCTTGTTCTGCACGACTCTGCTTTCAGCTTCCTATCCTTGTACTCTTGAGCACACGAGACCTTTTACTCAGCCCAGGAGCAGTAGCAGTAGGGCTGGGGTCAGGATGATAGTTGAGTATTAGTCCAGTTTTCCAAGAGCCATAACCTTAACCTAGTAGCTAGGCTTCAGATGTTTCTGTCAATGCACAGACCTTTTGGGGAGCCTCCTGTAGACTCAAAAACATAACTCTCCTGGTTTAAGTGTTAATATGCTTTAGGGTTTTTTTGTTTAGTTTTTTGGTTTTGAGACAGAGCCTCATTGTGTCGCAAAAGCCAGAGTGCAGTGGTGTGATCTCGGCTCACTGCAACCTGTGGCTCCTGGGTTCAAGTGATTCTCTTGTCTCAGCCTCCTAAGTAGCTGGAACTATAGGCACATGCCACCACACTTGGCTAATTTTTGTATTTTTAGTAGAGATGGGGTTTCACCATATTGGTCAGGCTGGTCTCAAACTCCTGATCTCAGGAGATCCACCTGCCTAGGCTCCCAAAGCACTGGGATTACAGGTGTGAGCCACCTCGCCTGGTCAATATGCTTTAGTTATAATGGTCACTTTTAAACTAAGAAAATTGTTTCTCACTCTGTGTTCATGCTGTAAGATTGAGGTGACCTTGCGAAGGCGAAGCATTTCTTCTTAACACCTTTCATGTTCTGTATTATTTAAAGATAGTGCTGGGCTGCATGCATGCAAGAGGAGGTGGCACTAACAGTGGCTGAAACAGGGAGGTTATTTATCTCATGCATCAAAGAATTCCAAGGTAGGCAGTGCGGCGGATACTGCAGGTCATGGTGACCCCAAAGATCCAGGTCCCTTCTCTCTTCTTGCTCTACCGTCTTCAGATTAGTGCTTGGCAGTTGTCTGCTTGCTTGTAATACAGCAGCTGAGGCTCCAGGCATGGCATCTGTATTACACACAGGAAGAAAAAAGGAGGTACAAGGCAGGAGGCTAAAGTGCCCACCAGCCAAGTCAGTCTCCTCTAAAAAGCTTTCCTGGGATCTCTACCCAGTGAATTCCACTTACATCTCACTGGTCAGAACTGGGGCACATGAGCCTCTTAATGTAAGGGAATCTGGGGAGGTATTTTAATTTTCTAGCCTTTTTATGTGATGAAGACAAGGGAAAATTGGGCAGTGGATGGCTTTTGGGTAGCTCACAGTGTGTGTCACACACCCCATGGAGCTTTCTCCCTGAAGCAGGAGTTTTCAGCCTGAATGTCCATTAGTATCCCTGTGGGCTTTTAAAATTAAAGCCCAGGAGCCCTCAGACCAATGAAATTAGAATCCACAGGTGGAACATAAGGTTAATAATTTTATTTTTTTAGAGACAGAGTCTTACTCTGTTGCTCAGAATGGAGGGCAGGGGTGTAATCATAGCTCACTGTAATGTGGGCCTCCTGGCTCAAGTCCTCCTGCCTCAGCTTACAAGTACCTGGAACTACAAGTGCATACCACCATGCCTGGCTAATTTTAAAGTTTTCTGTAGAGATGGAGGACTTGCTATGTTACCTAGGCTGTTCTTGAACTCCTAGTCTCACAGGAGACCAGGATCCTTCTGCCCCAGCCTCCCAAAGTGCTGGGATTACAGGCGTGAGCCACTGTGCCTGGGAAAAATCAGTAATGTTTTAAGATCCTCAGGTGATTCCAATGTGTAGCCAAGCTCTGAAGCCATTATTCTGCAGTCTGCCCCGAGTGTTAATTTTAATCTTATTCTCATTAGGAACAAGTGATAGACTGTAAAATGTTAGAGGTTGGGCAGGACCTTCATGATCATAGAACAAGATTTGCTCAAGGTTAAATTTGTAGTCAATGAAGAGTTTGGGATGGGATAGCCACACCTTCCACCCCACCCCTGAAAATAATAACAGCCCCTGCTCAAGTTTCCTATTATATCCAGTCAAATGCAATGTGAAATACATGGCTCTTTGGAAGAATTAAACCTTGATCCAATTAGTACTGAAGGTTGAGGAGAGCAGGTAGCCTTGGACTGTAGCTGTCTCTCCTACGCTCCAGTAATGATGCTCAGCTTGAAATCCAATTTGGGATGAGTGTATAATTTAAATGTTTATTTAATTCAGAGCCACTTCTCAGTAAATAGGATCCTCGGGGGCTTGAAGTACCAAAGCTCTCTCTACCCAAGTCTCCCTTACTAATTTGCTCCTGACATTATTCACGGTGTGTGCAGCTGCCAAAAACCCCAATGCTAAATGCCCTCATTCAGCTGAAGGTTTTGTCTTCTGAAGCCAAACAGCTGGTCTGTCTGGGTGCCTGGTGGTGTTGATTAACATGGGGTTTTCCAGACTGTTAGCATTGATGACAGTCTACAGATTATGTATTCAAACTAAAGCTTGGGGCGTGGAGTGACTTGCCCAAGGTCTCCTAGATTATTAGTTGTAGCACCAGGAGAATAACAGCAGCCTTTAGGGTAACTCAGTTGGATGCTCTGTGTGTGTGTGTGTGTGTGTGTGTGTGTGTGAGATATGGTTAGGCTTTGTGTCCCTACCCAAATCTCATCGTGAATTGTAATTCCATAATTCCTATAATCACTACGTGTCAAGGGAGAGAGCAGGTGGAGGTGATTGAATCATGGGACAATTTCCTCCATGCTGTTCTCATGATAGTGAGTGAGTTCTCATTTTTATAAGGGTCTCTTCCCCCTTTGCTCAGTTCTCCTTCCTGCTGCCTTGTGAAAGTACCTTGCTTCCCCTTTGCCTTCTGCCATAAATGTAAGTTTCCTGAGGCCTCCCTAGCCATATGGAACTGTGAGTTAATTAAACCTCTTTCCTTTATAAATTACCTAATCTTGGGCAGTTCTTTATAGCAGTATGAAAATGAACTAATACAGTGTGTATCTGTGTTTTGGGTTTTTTTAGACAGGGTCTTCCTCTGTTGCCTAGGCTGGAGTGCAGTGGCACAATCATAGTTCATGGCAACCTCAAACTCCTGGGCTCAAGCCATCCTTGTGCCTCAGCCTCTGGATTGGTGGGGACTATAGTCATGTACCACCATGCCTGGCTAATTTTTAAATTTTAGTAGAGACAAAGTTTTGCTATGTTGCCCAGGCTGGTCTTGAATTCCTGGACTCAAGCAATCATCCCTCCTCGGCCTCCTAAAGTGCTGGAATTACAGATATGAGCCACTGTGCCCAGCCTTGACGGGAAGTAAACTTTTCAAAGCAGAAACCTAACAACTTTGACTAAAGATACACTGGGGCATAGTTATTGCCCACCAAATTTTCAGTATAAATCTTTAAATAATTCAGAACCCCAAATACACCCATCTTGCAGGAATAACTCAGCTAGCAGAGGGAAAAGCAAATAATTCTATGTTTTTCCTGAATTGGCTGCCGGCACGCTCAATTACACCAAAAGCCCCTGTCAGTGCCTAGCACATGCCTGGCCCACATGGGTTCACTCCAGATGGTTGTTGGGCTGAATTGATCCCTGCAAGCCCTTTGCTTTGCTACCCATTATTTAGAATGCCTCTGCAGGACCACATTATTACCAGCTATTACATTTAGAGCAAAGCAACAAGAAATCAGCTATCTTTGGGATTTATGTGAAAAAGGACTCGTGGTAGCTGGAAGTCATACATAGACCAACGAGTGTTTTACGGTAATGTGCTCTCAAAGTTCAATTTCTTAAGTTCTCTAGGTGACGCAAAATGATTGATTTTGAAAATGAATGCTGAAGAAATAAATTGATTCCTTTGAAGTAAGCGGACCATTAATTCTTGACCTTAAAATCTCTAAAATGTTTTAAAAGGAGTTGACTTAGCAGTTACTGCATTTTATAGAATTAACTCTTTTTCTCTTCTTTTGTTATATTATCTTGCTGGGGCCCATCCACAAAGCTTCATAGTTCCTAGAAAAACAGGATAGAGTCTGCTATTAGCCATATGCATTTCTTAATGCCTTACTTTAAACACGCATGTAGTCAATGCGTGAAGGCATAGTGGGGGAAATCCATGGAAACACTCAAAGCCACTTCTAGGTGACTTCAGGAAATGGCTGGTTATTTTGGCTGTGGCTCTAATTTGATCTCGACACTGAGGCTCTCTTACAGCAACCCCTGGGGCAGTGCAATTTGGTCTGCCAGGGCACAAGCTCCTCACTTGATTGTGTCTATCCAAACTGAGTGAGAGGTTCCACTTTACTCTGTGTGGAAACTTTCCCCAAGCTGCCACTGTGGAAGCTCTGGTGAGTGGGCTTAAACTTCATTCATTTGTTCATTTCTTCATTCACTTATACTTTTATTTAGTCAATATTTAGTGGTTGTCTGCTATATGCTAACAGGCCTGCCCCTAACATTGGGATAGCAATCGAAGGCCCACATACTATATGTATAATTTTAAGTTATAAATCAAACTAACAAACTGTTCCATCATATACTGTCATAAAGACATGGAAGGCCAGTTCAAATGCATAAAACTAGAGTTCCTTGGAGTTCTGCATTAAAACTTGATGGTGTGTGGAAGGCTCTCCCGTCCCCTGCCTTTGGTCCCCATGTTGGAACTGTCCTCCCTTTTCTTCCCTCCTCCCACTCCCCCTGTCTGGCCAGCATTCTGAGGAGCCTCACCTTCATGTACTGCCCCGTGGCCACTTATCAGGCTTGGGGCCTCACAATGGTGTGTGATTTACGCTAGGGAAGTTAAGAGGCCCACAAAGGCCCTGGAAGTGGGTTTAGGGCCATGTGGTCAGGGGCTTCCTGGTTCCTGGGTACCCATGATGTCATCTAGAAGAGGAGACAATGAGCTCTGGGTGGGTACTTCCTTTGGCCTTGTAGACCTCTTATCGCGTGGGGAGGGCACAGCTGCAATGGCCCAGAGCACATCTCTGGGCATTGGTTCAGGGCCCAAGGCAGGTGCTCAGCTGCCCCTGTCTGAGGATGGTGCTGTTGGCCAAGTGCTGCAAGGTGACAGTGAACAAGACTCCTGAGATTCTAACCTCACGGAGAGAGATAAAAATAAATGGATAGGCAGGCACAGTGGCTCAGGCCTATAATCTCAGCACTTTGGGAGGCTGAGGCAGGTGGATTGCTTGAGCCCAGGAGTTTGAGACCAGCCTGGGCAACACGGTGAAACCCTGCCTCTACAAAAAAATTAGTCGAGCATGATACATGCTTGTAGTTCCAGCTGCTCTGGAGGCTGAGGTGAGAGGATTTCTTGAGCCCGGGAAGTCAAGATTGTACCACTGCACTCAAGTGAGCCATGATTGCGCAAATGTACTCCAGCCCGGATGATAGAGTGAGACTCTGTCTCAAAAAAAAGAAAAAAGAAAAAAGAAAAAATACAGCTAGGATAAGGGTTTGGAGGCATTCAACCAGGTGATGAGATACAGAGTGATGGATGAATGCTACTTTAGAATGACTGGGGAAGGCCTCTTGGAGGTGATGATGTCTTCGCTGAGACCCGACTATAAGGAGGCACTGTTCAAGCACAGGGAGTGCAGGGGCTGCAATGGCGCAGAGGCAGATTTGAGGAACCAGGTGGTAGGGAGACCCTGGTACTGGGGTGGGGGGATGGGGACAGTGTAAACTGGGCTGTGTTTGTAGTGGTCAGTAGGACCTAAGTGATACAGGACTTAGAGGAAAGAGAAATGGCCTGAGACTTCCCAACAGGCTATCTCTGATCAAAGGACATCCCTTGGCCTTAGCAGCCTCACCTGTAAAATTGAGGTGCTTCATAACTATCTTGCCCCACTCAGAGGGCTGCAGAGGACCAGATGGGATGCTGCTGCTTCTGACATTGGACACAGAGTAACTAAGCGGTGATGAGCAGCAATGAGCTACCTTGGACCGTGCCAGGGACTGCTGCTGGGAATGGCTTGGGAGGGTCTTGTTGCAGCTGTAAAGGAGAATTCTTTCTAGGGCATATTCAGTCTCCAACCCCCACTCTCAGATGAGCTTTGAAGCCCTTCTCATGGCCTCTGTCTGTCCAGGGAGACAGCTCTCTGTTGATAGAGCAGAAAATGTCTGGGAGGCTGTGGAGCCAACATAGTCTGGACAAAGCAGCTCCTCTGCAGCCCTTCCTCCCCTGTCAATAAGGAAAGCCCAACCTACCCCAGACTGCGCTCTGGCCAGGAGCTGGAGCAATGACTAATAGTCAATCCCAGGGGCTCCAAACCAAGACGTCAGTGGCCCACGGGGCACAGAAGTAGCATTAGCTCATCAAACACCAACTTGCTGGGACCAGCTGTGGGACTCTTCACCCAGCCACTCCTGGTTAAGGCTGCTGCTTAGTGAGAGGAGCCAGAGGCCACATTGCATGGTGTTTCTTTTATAAATCACTGTCTACACTGTGCCTTGTGAGCTGTCTGTTAGCCTCTGTACAGATTGTGAGCTCAAATATTCCCAGAAGATCTTTTTGACATCTCTACAAGGTCCCAAGTTAAGGAATCTCTTCAGAGATTGTGTAACAGTAATGACTTCCACAATGGCAGTAGCTACCGGCTATTACCCACTTTCTATTTGTCAGAACCTACCCCGAGCACTTGAATCTCACGACCACCCTATGAAGGGAGCGCCATTATTATCTCATTTTACAGATGAGGAAAACGAATATTAAAGAGATTGAGTAGTTTCCTTAGGGTCATACATCTGAGATTTGTTTCAGTGCCTGGAGCAGAAAAACCTAGGCTTGTTTGACTCCAAAGTGACACTTTTTTTTTAACTTTTATTTTAGGTTCAAGGGTATATATGCAGGTTTGTTACATAGGTAAACTCATGTCACAGGGGTTTGTTGTACAGATTATTTCATCACCCAGGTACTAAGCCTTAGTAGTACCAATAGTTATTTTTTTCTGATCCTTTCTCTCTTCCCACTTTCCACCCTCCAGTAGGCCCCAGTGTCTGCTGTTCCCCTCTGTATGTCCATGTGTTCTCATTTAGCTCCCATTTATAAGTGAGAGCATGTGATATTTGATTTTCTCTTCTTGAGTTAGTTTGCTAAGAATAATGGCCTCCAGCTCCATCAGTGTTTCTACAAAGGACATGATCTCATTCTTTTTTGTGGCTGTGTAGTATTCCATGGTGTATATGTATCACATTTTCTTTATCCAGTCTGCCATTGATAGGCATTTTGGTTGACTCTGTCTTTGCTATTGTGAATAGTGCTGCCATGAACATCCGTGTGCATGTGTCTTTATGGTAGAACAATTTATATTCCTTTGGGTATATACCAAGTAATGGAATTACTGGGTCAAAAGGTAGCTCTGTTTTTAGCTCAGAGTGACACTGTCGATCACAGTGCTGTAAATCAGCAGCAGCAGCAGCAGCAGCATCCTAATACATTTTTAGCGGAGTCTTGCACACGTTAAATCATTCAATCCTCACAACTCTAAAGATAGTTATTACTGCCCCATTTTACAGATAAGGAAATGGGTACAGAGATTTAAAATAGCTGAAGTCTCATTTCTCATAGGTAGATAGTTTTGTAAACAAACACCTATCACCCAGAGGGGTCAGCTGAGGCTTGGTGAGATGAAGCATCTTATCTAAGATCACATGACCAGTAAGTGGCAAGGCAGGGACTGAACTTGAAGTTTGCCTGGCTCTCGACTCAAGCCTCTTAGAAACCTTCACGGAGTCTCCAACATGAGGACTCCCCAACCCATATTTCAGTGCCTGGAACAGAAAAACCTGGGTGGGGTGCAAGAATTATTTTCACGTGGGTCCTTCCTGTCTGCATGTGCCATGTGTGACTCAAGCACTTTGGGAAACTGAAGGTTCAAGGATCATTGTCCCAGTCCTCCATGTGGTGGAAGTTTTAACAAGTAACACTGAAAGACAGGTGATGAAAGAAGAAAGGAAAGCACAGGAGCTGAATGATTCACAGTCTGGATAATTAGAATTGACTCAATTTGAGAACTACCTGGCAATGGCCTCTTCCTGGCTACAATATTAGAATTCAGAGTTGAACTCAAAAGTTAAATGGCTACTTTCAACTCAATTACAGTGCCTGGGCAAAACCATCTTCTGAAAAAAAAAGTTTTCCAAAGGGAAGGGACAAACCTACTATTTCTTCCCCAGCAAATTTGAACAATTTAGATGGTGCAATGAAGGAAGTTAGCCTGTTAATGATAATAATGATGATAATAATGTTCCATTTTAACTTAAGGTTGCAGTAATAATGAAAGGCATGGGGTTAAATAAAGACCATTTGTTCAATTCCTTAATACCATAGGTTTAGATGAAGCAAATATGATATATCAAGTCCCTGAGTTAGACAGTGAAAACCCAGAACTTGTGTGAATGTATTTTCCACTGGGGGAGCAGACATCAAGCAAGCATCACAAGTAACTTTTAGAATTTCAAGTGGGTACAAAGACAGTTTTTTTGACAAATGGTCTGGAACAACTGAATATCCACATGTAAAAAATGAATGTAGACACAAATCATCACAAAAATTAACTCAAAATGCAGCATAGATCTATATGTAAAATGCAGAACTGTAAAACTAGAAGACAACACAGAAGAAAACCTAGATGACCTTGGGTTTGGTGATGACTTAGATAAAAAAGGTGATTAGAAGTAAGTAAGGGCTGTGGGAAATGGTAAAATTTTTGAATTTGGGCCTAAAAGTAAGGCCAGAAGTGCAGAGCTGTGTTATCAGCAGGATCAATCATGGGCAAAGGCAAAGCAGGTAAGGTTTTGGGTGGTTGAGATGCCTCCATTACTCCTTCCTCAACTTTCCCTGCTCCCAGTGTCTGATATTTCACCATTAATGGCAATCACTTTATTCTTCTCACAATTTACTGAAGTGATTACAGCTGTGACGGGAGATTTGTGAGCAGACCCTATGGTGCATGTAAAAAGCAGGGTGGCACTGGATGTCTAATGATGGGTCTGGAGGGGAAGCTGGAGCAGCAACGAAGAAGGCAGGGCTCTGGGTCGTTGTATTCCCTAGGGTGGCTCTTGACTGACGGCTTCACTAATTGCGGATTACATGGCTGATACATTATCCATATGGCTGAATTGATAACGTTTTGACAGCTAAATGTTTTATGACTAAAGACTCCCAAGGTGAAGGCAACCAATTATGAAACATGATGGAGAATCTCATAGAAGCACATATCACTACTCTCTTTGCGGGCACCAGTGTGTGTGGGTCATGTGCTTGGCCCTGCTTTCAGCACTTTGTGAAACCCCCCACCAGCTCCCTTCTCATCCTGGCTCTGACTAGCCTCTTTCCAGGGGTCTTTGGCAAGAAATAACCAAGGAGTCTTGGGATAAGACAATCAGATCAGACACATGGCTCCATCTCAGAACTGTCTTGACACATCTGTCCCCTTCTGCCTGCCCTTTGCCTGCCTGAAATTTGATATTCAATCTATTCTACTACCTGGATCTGGGAAGCACCTCCATGTTTTGGATTTCTGTAAGCTGGAATTGTCCTTTCTCTCTTGACCCCAACTCCTTCCCTATTTATTTTCACCTCTAATAACCTCTGATCTTTCCTTTGTGGTCAACATTTCTCAACCTGAAATCCGCAGAGTAAGCCCTGCTCTAACCACGGGCCCAAAGTAACCAATGAAATCAATAGTATTGTCCATATCTAGAGACTAAGATCTGTACCTGAAGCACTCCCTACCCTTCCCTTTGTATTCAGTCTTAGTGGCTCCAGACCCCTCCTTGTTAATGAGAAATCACTAGGATCCCTGTGACATGGCCTGCCTCCCTACCCAGGTTCTCAGAGGTAGCTAGCTACATGCAATCAGATGAGTTAAGTAGCTGCCTTGTCAACATGCAGCAGCCAAGAAAAGTCCTTTCTAATCATGCTTCCTGTGGACTTTGAGATTCAAGTTCCATTAGGTACTCCAATGATCCCAGCAATGTGATAACATTTCTATAGCAACCTCCTCAGGTTCATGTAAGCCAAGCACTCAGGCACCTTGGTTCCACCTCTGAAGCGTGAGTGGACTGCTTATCTCCTGACTTTTAAACACCTATCAGCTGTCCCCACACTTGTTTAAATTTGTCTTCTTGTTACTAGCCAAAAAGGAGAACTGAGCTTTGGAAGTCATGGGGGAACAGCCATAATGTATATCTCGATTTATTCTGGTTGTAGAATTAATTTAGGTGACCATAAGTCTACACAGCAATTAAAAGACTGCACACTCTGAGTGGGAGATTTTCCATCTTAGTGGGGAGCATACATGAAATTTTGCCTCAGCATCTGATCTGTAGTCCCTGCTCTATTCACATGGGCCTCGCTCATATTTACCTGCTGTCAGGCTTTGAGACCTGTGAGTGCCTGACTTTCCTTTAAACTATAGACTAACTGTCTGGATTTCTGATCTCTTGTGTTAGCTGGCCTTTAGTAACTCTTTTATGCTTGTGTATTTGTATCTCTGCACTGTTGCATGTTGTGGTTCTAATAATTTATTATTTGCTTATTGTTTTTTCTTTTTTTCATTGCTAACATTTCCCTGGAGTAGCCCTGTTCCCTATAACCCATCACCCAGGATAAAGAGCCACATACTATGACCCACATAGGTATTTTGGAAAATTTCCAATAACAGGCTGACAAATGTTAATCTCAGAAGTTGGTTAATACTTCAGAATACTGGGTAAACTCTGCACTACCACAAACACAAGGTAATTAGTTTCCTCTAGCTTAGGTTAGCTGAATCAATCTCAAAGAATAGAAAAAAACAGGAGCAATGGGGGTTGCTTTAGTGGGGGTGTCTTGACAAACCTGACAAAAACAAGCAATAGGGAAAGGATTCTCTATTTAATAAATAGTATTGGGAAAACTGGCTAGCTATATGCAAAAAGCTGAAACTGGATCCCTTCCTTACATCTTATATAAAAATTAACTCTAGATGGATTAAAGATTTAAATGTTAGGCCTAATACCATAAAAACTCTAGAAGAAAACCTAGGCAATACCATTCAGGACATAGGCATGGGCAAGGACCTCATAACTGAAACACCAAAAGCAATGGCAACAAAAGCCAAAATAGACAAATGGGATCTAATTAAACTTAAGAGCTTCTGCACAGCAAAAGAAACTATCAATAGAGAGAACTGGCAACCAACAGAATGGGAAAAAATTTTGGAATCTACCCTTTTGACAAAGGGCTAATATCTAGAATCTATGGAGAACTTAAACAAATTTACAGGAAAAAAACAACCCCATCAAAAAGTGGGCAAAGGATATGAACAGACACTTTTCAAAAGAAGACATTTATGAGGCCAATAAACATATGAAAAAAAGCTCATCATCACTGGTCATTAGAGAATGTAAATCAAAACCACATTGAGATACCACCTCATGCCAGTTAGAATGGCGATCATTAAAAAATCAGGAGACAACAGATGCTGGAGAGGATGTGGAGAAAAAGGAACGCTTTTACACTGTTGGTGGGAGTAAATTAATTCAACCATTGTGGAAGACAGTGTGGTGATTCATCAAGGATCTAGAACTAGAAATACCATTTGACCAAGCAATCCTATTACTGGGTATATACCCAAAGGATTATAAATCATTTTATTGTAAAGACTCATGCACACGTATGTTTATTGCAGCACTGTTCACAATAGCAAAGACTTGGAAACAACCCAAATGCCCATCAATGGTAGACTGGATAAAGAAAATGTGGCACATATACACCATGGAATACTATGCAGCCATAAAAAATGATGAGTTCATGTCTTTTGCAGGGACATGGATGAAACTGGAAACATCATTCTCAGCAAACTGACACAAGAACAGAAAACCCAATGCTGCATGTTCTCACTCATAAGTGGGTGTTGAACAATAAGAACACATGGACACAGGGAGAGGAGCATCACACACTGGCGCCTGGGGAGCAGGAGGCTGGGAGAAGAATAGTAGGCGGTGAGGGGATTGGGGAGGGATAGCATTAGGAGAAATACTTAGTATAGATGACAGGGCAATGGATGCAGCAAACCACCACCATGGCACACATATGCCTATGTAACAAACCTGCACAATCTGCACATGTACCCCAGAACTTAAAGTATAATAAAAAAATTAATTTTTTAAAAAAGAAATAAATGAGGACCATTCACAGTTTAAAGGGTCTCCCTCAGCTGTCCTTTACCCCCTTCCCTGCAACCAGCAGTCTCCTCCTATGGACATGGGATCTCTGGCATTCTCAGAGCATCTGTAGGAAGAGATGGAGTTATTTATAAACACTGTGCATGATTACATGATTGTTACAATAACTCCTGTGGAGTCATCAAGTGGATGCTTAAGTCTTGCTAAATATATCGGACGGAAACTTTTAAAAATTTGAAACACAATTATGCAATTGGCTTTTGAGGTTCTCATTCTGGAAAGGCACGTATTTAAAGATGAGGGGAGTTTCTTTCTGGCTTGGAAACCTCCCATCTCTGGCTCTGAAACCATTTTAGAAGCAAGATGACTCTGCAACTTGGAACCAAACAAAAGAGATGAGAAATATTCTGCTGTGAGCAAGTATTTCCTTTTAAGTTATGAAGAAAGGCAGTTTCTTCAGTACTTATACAAGATGGTGATATTTTCCTTTCCCAGATCAGGTTATTTCTTCTGCTGACAAGTTGGATAATGTCCAAAAGCAATCTAAATTACTTAACTTCAGTACATTTTGAAAAATGCTGCAGCAAAATCACATCAACACCATGGATACTGTGAAAGTTCCCAGATTCTAGTCTTGTGTATGCCATTTGATGTATTGATTAGTGTATGTGTATAAGAATCATCATGATGGCCATTTCAATCTAATGCTATTTTTCTTGTCATGACAAGAACTGGTTAACATGCAAAATAATAAACGTGACTTCACACTTGCTGCAGAAATAGTGAAAATCTGCATCAATCCAGAACCACACACCAAATGATAATTGAGTTGCTCTTCCTAACATGATACATTTTGAAAACATACATCTTGAATCACTGAAATGTATGAAACCCATAATTTTGTTGGCCTGGAAAAATTCAGGACAATGATCTGATATAATAATAACAATAAAAAAGCATTTATTTTACAACGAACAAGTTTTTCAGACCAGCATTTTAAGTAGTAACATTTCTCAGGCGACAGTAATGCTATTGCCATGGATTTTCCAGAGAACATTTCACTTCACTGTTATTTATAACTTAGCTCAGCCTCTTTCTATTATATATATTTAAATGTAGAAAGACATCTTTTCCTGTTCCTATTTCTTTGGATTTTTTTTCATCACCCACGCAAATCCATGAGTCATAAATGAGACTATGAAAATGAATGGTCCCTGTCGCACAAGAACACTCTTTGGCTAC
The DNA here is from genome assembly GCA_963573385.1 of Cacajao melanocephalus. NCBI lineage: Eukaryota > Metazoa > Chordata > Mammalia > Primates > Pitheciidae > Cacajao > Cacajao melanocephalus. Next base: position 109,758 of record CAUYLG010011020.1, on the reverse strand, counting down.
CCATGTGAATTTAGATACAGTTGTCAAGGTAGGTTCAAACTGCAAATGAAACAATGTCATGTGAATTCTATTCAGAAAAAAAAAAAACCCAGAAATTATGAAGTTGGCATATTGTCCTTATATTCTAATTTAACACAATAGATTTGAGATACAAACACATCCTTTTCTGAACTCTCACATAAATATTGTAAAATATGTATAAGTAGTAGAATGGGATAGTAAGGACCCAGCTTCTAATCTTAGCTTTCCACTTCCTGATTAGGTGAAGAGCTAACTGTGGCCACCTGTAAAGCAGACAATACTGTCTGTCTTGCCTCCCCAACAGTGTTGCTAAGAGGGTCTAATGCATAAAATATGTAAAAGTGTTTTGTAAACTATAACATGTCATCATAATTTTAAGATAGCTTTATCACTGTTTCTTTAGCTAAATTAATTGTATGGGCAGAAGAATGACTAGGCAGTGGAATGAATTGACAGGCAGATTATGAATTCGTCTGCTGCTGCAAACATATTTAATGTTAAACTTAGTCCCCAAGGATCTGATAATGAATTTGGTCCTGTAATACAAAAAGACATAATTGATCACCATAAGTCAAGTCCAATTCAACCTGAATGAGCCAATGATGAGTAAGTAGCAAACATCCAATACAGAGAGATCTTATTGCTTTTTGTGGTTGAACTCAGTTTTACTTTTATCCAAGAGTAAGCTGCCCCTGCAAAACCCCATCTCAGTTATTTTGCATGAGTATGTACCAAATTTTACAAATGTTATTCACCACTCTTTGTAATAGTATCTCTGTTTTAGAGATGAAGAAATTGAAAAAAATTTGTTTTTGAGATAAGGTCTTACTCTGTTGCCCAGGCTGGAGTGCAGTAGCCTGATCATGGCTCACTGCAGCCTCCACCTCCTGGGCTCAAGGGATCCTCCCAACTCAGCATCCCTAGTAGCTGGGAATTCAGTCACATGCTACCACACCTGACTTTTTTTTTTTTTTTTTTTTTTTGGAGAGATGGGATCTCACTCTGTTGTCCAGGTTGGTCTTGAACTCCTGGTTTCAAGCAATCTTCCTACCTTGACCTCCCAAAATGCAGAGATTACAGGCATGAGCCACCATGCCCAGCCTTGAAATCTTAGAATAGCTTTATTATTATGTAATTATAATAGCATAAGCATATAATTACAACTCTGACCAAAGTTTTTAATTCATAAAACTTTGGTCAGAGTTGTAATTATATGCTATTATTACTGTATTTGGACAAAAATTGTTAGAGCATTTGAATTACATTTTTAAACTTTCTAGCTGAGCTAGGTTTACCAAATGTACCAAAGGGTGTAAAACATGAAAAAATGCAAAGGATGGTAATATAAATGGTAAACATTCCAACAATATTAAAGAATATATAATGAAAAGTTAGTCTCTCTAGCAGAGCAAACCCTCAAGACACCCAACTCACTTCCCTCCAAGAACATACTCTTATCAATCTGGTGTGTCTGTGGTTTTAGATTCTTATGCAGATATAAGCATTTATATGTCTATTCTTTTAAAAACAAAATACAAAGGGTAGCGTAATGTACTTGCTATTCCACATGTTTTTAAATTTAACAATCTATCTTGGAGGTAGTTCTATACCAGCTTATTTCATATTTGGATGTATAACAATTTGTTTAACCAGTTTCCTACTTATGAACAATATTTTCCTCTTACCATCGAGGGTAAAATCCTTGTTTATACATCTTCACAATATTTTAAAAGGAAAGAATTAATTGATACTCTAAAATTTATTGAAATACAAATATAAGTAAAATAGAAAAAAGGAATAATTCATAATTTAAGTTTGAAAAATCCTCTGAATTACTTTTTAATGAGATGAGAAAAATAGAATGGAATGCCATAGCTTAAGTAAATTTGACCCAATGATGATTAGCATTTGGATGTTGCATCTGACTACCCAAAAGTAAATGATTCTGCAGCCAACTTCAAGTGACACGCCAGTGTTTAGACAATAGTGAACTTCCCATAAAAAATAAACAAAGCAAAGTCACCTTCAGCAAGTAGAAGAGACGTATGTAAGAAGATGATACTCAGCTTTGCTACATTAAAAAAAAATTGGAGAATTCTGCTATTTGGAATGGATTTGGGGAGTTGTTTGTGGCAAGTCTCAGGACATAATATAATTTCACAAAAATGGTGCCATACATGTAATTTTCTTTGAGACTTTTAGGGAAGGAAAATACAGCCCTCCAAATGAGACGGGGAGATTGTCTTTCCTGGAGGCCCTACTCTCAACTCTGCATGTTAGGCCCACTTTGGTGGTGCCAAGGCTAACAGGCTGGTTTGGAGATAAAACCATCCCATGTGCCCATACGATGGAGACCTTCCAGAGCATTGTCACCACACTCAAATCCACTCTGCACCATGCCCTGAGATCCAGGAAAAGATGGGCTGGCAAATGTTTCCCTTCACCTATGGCTTCATTTGTGCTTCAGTTTCCCCTGCATTTTCTGCATCGTTCACCTAATATCAGTCTTTTTCTTTAATGGATATATTGTTTATCTAGCTTTTCAGGAAGAGATATATTTGCTTAAAAATAGATTTTCTTCATCATTATTCCAGTTAATTCCAAGATGATGTCAAAACCAACTCTCTTTGCTAGTGGCTATGAGAAATCCCGCGTTCTGGTCCTGATGTGTGACTTATCACTGTCCTCCTCATCTGAAAAACTGGCCTCCAGAGTTTTTGGAAGGAGCAGACATGCAATGTGGTTGAAAATGCATGTGAGCGACTACAATTTGTGGATCACTGTAAAAATGTCAGTGATTATTTATCTTATCTCTGTTGCTTTTATGGCTATGTAGGTCCTGAGGCCTGATGGGAAGGGAGTTCTCTAAAGATGAATTGCACTTAACGCCTCTCATTTTCTCGGCAGTGTGATTGCATAATGATTCTAACTCCTTTCATTGGCTTAATGTCTGCATTTCCTTCCATGGATACAGACTTGGGGGATGAATGTTTTTTATGGATTTCTCCCTTTGGCCATATTTCCAAGTTGTAATCCCTCTTAGGGTTTTGTTAGAATTCTCTCAAGGAAGATCTTTAATGTCCTTGCTTGCCAATGTCCTGTTGGCAGGAGGAGGCATCAAGAGCCAGCCAGTCAGAAAACTGCTGCCAGGAAATGAGGCAGCAGTTAACAGGCTGGGGGAGCCAAGCCGCATTCAGTCTGCATCCTGCCCCGCTCCGTGTCTCACAGGTTTTGCTCCTTCTGCCGACTTAAACAATATATTGTTTTCTTCTGATATAGAAGTGGATAAGTGCTCGTAAATAATTCAAACAATCCAGAGATGTATAATTTAGGAATTCAAAGTCATTTTTTATTCCTTTCTCATAACTACTGTTAACAGTTTGTGGATTATTTCTCTGGATTTCTTTCAATGCATATACTAAGATATGCATTCATTTTCTAAAGTGGGAATTAAGGTAGACACAAAGTTCTGCATCTTGCTTTTACACTTAATATTACATATGAGATGTTTCCCTCATCTTTAAATGTATCTCATTCTTGTTAAAAGCTGCACAATACTGTATGGATGTAATACACATTAATTAGAATCTTACTAAAGAATACTTGGGTTGTTTCCAATATGTCAGTATCATAAAAAGGAATAAAATAAACATTTTTGTTCATATTTATTTGCAGGCTTGACCAAGTGTTTTGGTTGGATAAGTTCCTAGACATTGCTGTATACTCTTAAATAATGTTAAATTTTTAACTGCAAAATAAAACAAAATAAGCTGAATTCTATTATTAGAACAGTAACTGTTGCCTGAAGAAAACTTGGTCAAACCAAAGTGGAAATTTAATTGCCATTTTAACAGCAGGGTCTTCAGGAAGTGATTAGGCCATGAGGGCTCCACCCTCATCAATGTATTCATGCCTTTAACTTGGGAGTGGGTTCCTTATAAAAGCATGTGTTTGGCCCCCTTTTGTCTCTCTCTCCCCTTTCCTTCTTTCTGCCCTTCCTCCATGTTATGAGGCTGCAAGATTTTTGAGGTGCCAGAATTTTGATATTGGATTTCCCAGCCTCCAGAACTGTGGGTCAACAAATTTCTGTTTATTATGAATTATCCAGTCTTAGGAATTCTGTTATAGCTACACAAAACAAACTAAGACAGGTATACAGATGTTCACCACTCTCTTCTGTTCAGTTTTCTATAAATGTGAAAACTATCCAATTAAAAAGTTTAAAAAAAACCAAAGTGATTATCTGAAACCATACAGTAAGTCCTCACTTAACGTCATGGATAAGTTCTAGGAAAACCATGATTTTATGCAAAATGATGTATAATAAAGCAAATTATTTTCCTCATCACTTTTGTAACAAATCGCATTGAGTGAAACAATGTTCTTCTAGGACTGCTGTATGTCACTTTGCTTAAAGTCACAGTTTCCAAGGACCTGGAAGGACATTGAGAACTTACTGTATCTTGCTTTAATTTGCATTTCTTTCATGAGTTAGGTTGACTATTCTTTCTCATTTTATTTTCTAATTCCCATTTTAATTGTGTGACTGATCTGATATGACCTCCTACTCATCAGTGGGGTCTTAATTGTTTCATATATAAGCTCTTTGTAGATATTGATATTAAAATCCTGAGCCTCATTATTGCAAATATCTTTTTCTCAAACTGTTTTCCTATAATATTGAAGATCCTGGCTCTAGTCTGGCCTGCTTTTCTCTGTTCTCTTCCCTGAGTTATCTTACCTAGTCCCATAGCTTAATGGGTCATCTATATGCTAATGATTTTCAATTTTAGATCTGTAACTATGACTTCTCTCATGTCTTCCAGCAACATCCCACAGGTAATGACCACCTAGTGCCTGACATTGGTTTCCAAATATCTTTCCCAAGTAAAATGAACTAGGGCTCCTTGGAGAAATGGCTGATTTCATGGCAGAAGCAGGAAAAGTAAAAGATAAGCCTAGAACATCTTATTGTACCAGAAAGTAAGGAAAACTTCAAAGAATGATGAAAATTTGTCAAAGGGACCCAGAAGCCAGCTCGAAGGGGCTTTCAGTGGTGAAATCTAAGACAATTTGAACATCAGAACAAATAATAAATGATAGTAATGGGGTAAGATAAGAATCCACAAGTCCATATGATACAAATCAGGAGCTGGCTTTTCCTAGAAAGAGCTAGATAATAAATATTTTAGTCTTGACAAGCTATACAGCCTCTGTCACAACTACTCAACTCCACCATTGTAACACAAAAGCAGCCATAGACAATAGGTGAGTGTGGGGCTGTGTTCCAATAAAACTTTATTTGCAAAAACATGCAGAAGGCCAGATTTGGCCCATGCATCATAGTTTGCCTATCCCTGCATCAAATAAACAAATGAATAAATAAACAGAGAGTTGAGAAAACTCTTAATCATAGCAGAATGCCAACTAATATACCCAGAGGAGTGTTGGGGTTTAAAAAGTCACAATGTGGCAACCTTCATAGTAATTATTAATTCAGGTAGCAATATCAACACTTGCTAAAAAATAGCGTGTAAAAGGATGAGCCAAGATCATGCCATTACATTCCAGCCTGGGTGACAGAGACTCTGTGAGGAGCCATGAGCAGCAGAAGCAGTAGTTCCAAATCAGCGTCCAGTGAAGGGTGTACAAGGAATTGAGGGGGAGGCTGCAGTCTTGATCTTAGCAGCTATGGAAGTGGGGTCTTTGGGCTTCAGTGTGGCTTGGGTGTTGCAAGGGTGGCTTCATGGGCATGTAGTCCCTACAGTCCCAACTGCCCTGCACTTAGAAGGGCTCTACACTTGGTTTAATGGTCTGCTGTTGCTGTCTTAAAATTCTTAATAAATTTGAACAAGAGACCCGCAAATTATGTTAACTGGTCCTGGGGTATTGATCTGGGTTTTAGCTGTTGGTCCTGACTGATGAATCTAAACCCAGTCTTTCAGCCCTTCTAGAGACTTGGGGAATTACCCAATATCACTGGTGTGCCAGGGCAAATGTTTAACAGCCAGCAGCTTCTTTGAGGAAGAAAAGCAAATATAAACCATTTGACTTGAAGTGTTTGCCAATTCCTGTAGTGTAAATATGTTCACCATTCTGGGCACGGTGGCTCACACCTGTAATCCCAACACTTTGGGAGTCTGAGGCAGGCAGATGACAAGGTCAAGAGTTCAAGACTAGCTCTGGCAACAGAGCGAGACTCCATCTCAAAAAAAAAATGCTCACCACTGCTGAGCTCAAGAAACCGGTGTAACATCAGTCAACACGAAGCTGGAAAGAGATATACAATAGCACATTGCTATATGGTATTTCCACCACAAAGACACAATACGTATCATAGCTTCGAGAGTATAGATGCCAATAAAATCTAGAAAGATACTAAGAAGTGATGAGTTTCGAGCATTTATTACCTTTGATTTTGATATAATTTATCAAACTTTAATTGTAAGTTTATTATTTATTTATTTATTTTTGTCACCCAGGCTGGAGTGCAGTGGCCTGATCTCAGTTCACTACAACCTCCACCTCCTGGGTTCAAGCGATTCTCCTGCCTCAGCCTCCCGAGTAGTTGGAATTACAGGTGCCAGCCACCATGCATGGCTAATTTTTTTGGTATTTTTAGTGGAGACGGGATTTCAGCATGTTGGCCAGGGTGGTTTTGAACTCCTGACCTCAAATGATCCACCCGCCTTAGCCTCCCAAAGTGCTGGGATTACAGGTGTGAGCCACCACATCCGACCTAATTGTAAGTTTATATAATTTTTTTTTTTTGAGACAGTTTTTTGCTCTTGTTGCCCAGGCTGGAGTGCAATGGCATGATCTTGGCTCACCGCAACCTCCGCCTCCTGGGTGTAAGCGATTCTTTTGCCTCAGCCTCCCCAGTAGCTTGGATTACAGGCATGAGCCACCACGCCCAGCTAATTTTGTGTTTTTAGTAGAGATGGGGTTTCTCCATATTGGTCAGGCTGATCTTGAACTCCCAACCTCAGGTGATCTGCCCACCTCAGCCTCCCAAAGTGCTGGGATTACAGGCGCGAGCCACCACGCCCGGCCCCTATATAATTTAGTTTTTAATAATGACCGTGTTTAACAACTAGCTCACAGAATTCTTAAAAATTTCACAATTGATTCTTGTGAGCCAGTACAAGCCAGCCCTAGCACATGACTCCTTTCTTCTTTTATGAATTACTTTTCAGTTTAAGTAAACCAGCATTAGTTTCTGCTGCTTGCAATGAAGAACCCTTAGTGACAGGAGCAAGAATTATCAAGGCGTGTGCAAGATAGTCAATTATCCTATGTTGACTCCTATTTCCTGCTTCAGTTATCTCACTAGAAACAGGAAATAGGAGGTAACACAGGAGACTGACATAAACTACAAAATCCCGTAATTTCCTGGCCTGCTGATGAGCCCGTGGAGACAGGGTCTGCTGAGGAAGAGAGAGTGGGAGTTATCATAGAGTAAATGTGGTCCCAATGCTGGGTGTTACCTGGTTGTGTGTTCAATTCCAGGGTTTACACTCTAACTGCTTCAGAAACTTGAAGACAGGAGAGGCCAGTTCTGAGAGGGCCAGTCTAGAAAAGCCTAAGAAAAGAGGTTAGATTTGAGCTGACTTTGAAGGAGTGATAGGATTTGATAAAAATTTGGCTTCCATTTATAAATGTGGGAACATCTTGGAACCTAGCTGCCCTAAAAAAGCATACCCTTGTTAACTAATAAGCATATATATATATATATTTTTTTTTTTTGGTCATAGAAACTTCAGGAATATAAAAATGTGGGCGAGGAACCTTGGAAAACTCCAAATTTGTTCTTTTCATGAAGTCCCTGTTACATCAGCCAAATAATCTCAGCTAAAAGTTCTTGATACCCAGTAATAATTTCTCTTTGTGCAGCAGTCCTAAGATACAGAGTCTGTTATCATTCCCATTTTACAGATGAGGAAGTTGAAGCACAGAAGTTAGTAATGCATCCTGAGTTGCACAGCTAGAAAGCAGTGGAGCTGAGATTTGGCAGCCGGGCTCCATAGCTTATGCCCTTATCCTATACGTTCCACCACTTTTCCAAATGTCGGTTTTCTCATCTATAAACTGGGAATAGTAATACCTACTGGCTCCAGCTCACAGTTATGTAAGAATCAAATGAGATAAGACACATAAAGGTGCCTTAAGAAGGCCATGAGCGGACTAAAGACATGGTCACAGTCATCCATGTTTAAACGTGAATGGAAGGAAAAGCAGCAATGTCTTGTTATTCCATTTACAGCTTTCGTTCTGCCTCCTGGCATCTGGATGATGGGCTTCTTGCAAGCCTATGTTTCTTCCCCACTGTGGCATGGAACATTTTTTTCACACACCACATCCCAACTTTAACTTGCCAGCATCATGATGTCACCCATTTGAAAGAACCTCTTTTGGAAAACACTACCTCCTTCGGATAAGTGTGTGGTCTTTCTGATGACCTCCTACTTTAAAATGTACCTGGGATTTGTTTGATCAGGTATGGTAAGGTGACCAGCATGAAGACAACTGCCTTGAAAGAACAGTTTATTACCTATACTTCCCCAGAGGAGGAGGGACGCCATATCACGCAGGGCCACGTGGGGAAAAACCAGGGTTGGTAAAGGGACAGAAGGAGTGAGATAAAAGCATGGGCCAGAGTCTTTATTGTGGTTTTTGCACACAATAAGTATATATGCTGGGAGTTATGCTGAGCACATTTAGGACTGCATAGTAGGCTGAGGTGGGCAGATCACCTGAGGTCAGGAGTTTGAGATCAGCCTGGCCAGCATGATAAACTCCCCTCTCTACTAAAAATACAAAAAAAAAAAAAAAATAGCCAGGCATGGTGGCAGGCGCTTATAGTCCCAGCTACTTGGGAGGCTGAGGCAGGAGAATTGCTTGAACCCGGGAGGCAGAGGTTGCAGTGAGCCGAGACTGTGCCATTGCACTCCAGCCTGGGCAACAAGAACGAAACTCTGTCTCGAAAACAAACAAACAAAACAAGTAATATACTTTCCTTCCTCAACTCCTTTCCAAGATAATATCTGGGAATATAGATGACTCTAGATTTACGAGTGTCCTCTACATCCTTAGTGGTCTGTTGCTGATCGTCTGCTCTGGACAGGACCCTAAGCAGATGCATAGACAGATCCCTGAGTGGGTGCATGGACAAGCTCCTAAGCTGAAGAACAGACAGATCCCTGAATGGATGCATGGACAGACCCCTAAGCTGATGCACGGTCAGATCCCAGAGCAGATGCATGCAGAGGAGCAGCTGGCCCCATTGAGTCTTCTAGAATGTCTGCTGGCACATATTTGAAGCCTCCAACTCAGCCATTTGCCTCTGGCTGTGAAAGCCCCAAATGTGGTGGCTTTTGTCCCAATTCCAGCCTCTAACAGAGACTATGGAAAATATCTATGCTTTGCATCAACCAAGTGTGCTATGCGGAGATGATGGAGAAAGAATATATTGGTTTGATATTTCAGAACATTATTTGCCTTTGGGTCCCCCATTCAGGAGTGGGTGAGCCCAAAGGTAGGCATATGCAGTCAGAAAGGGTGAGCTGGGGTTTACTTCATGAGGACCAAATGATGTGTTGCCTTGATTTGCAAAAGGAAGGTACTAACATGGATATTAATTATGAAAAGACATCATCTAAAGTCTCTGGAGAGATCCTGTCAAAAAGAACGAGAAGATACATTACTTGAGATGGTTTTTAATGGAGTAAGGTATTAATTTGGTCCAACTGAAGTTCTCAAAGTCAAAATGAAATTACGAGCAGACCACATTGATTGGCCCCTAGCCAAATCCACACCTGGGAAGAAATCTTGCTGTTCTAGAAGATGCCAATTTGCTAAGGTCACCTGTTTCAGTAGTAAGCAGGAAAGGATGTGGTAGCAGCATATCAGAACCTCATCTTATGAGGTTCAGGTTTAAATCCCTGATAGGGAAAAAAGAATATTTATTGTTCCTGCAGCTGTAACAGATTCTAAAAAGAAATAAATGGAAATGGAATGATTTATCTTCTGTTCACAGCTTGTGAAAATGTACATCTGTTTTTACTGACCTCTTCAGCTTTCATTCCCTCTCCATTTCCTCTTGGACCCTCACCCTCAGTTGAGTACATCCTCAGAGAGACTGGCAATAAAGGTGTCCCATTCTCCCTGGCCAAGGTGGAGGTGGGAGGGGCAGCATAGGTGGACTCTTCTTTATCCATGCTGTAGAGAAAAATACTGCAGGGAAAAGGATGGAGAGAGCTGGGGTGGGAGTATAATTTCAAAGAAGGTGGTTGAGAATGGCCTCACTGAGGTTTAGGATTTACCTGAGGCTGTCCCCCAGAATAAGCCCTGCTCTACCCGGAATCTTCCTTGTCTCAGCTGATGGCTTCACCACTCTTTCAGTTATGTTAGCAAAAAAGTAAACAAACAGCCAAGCGCCGTGGCTCACTCCTGTAATCCCAGAAACTTTTGGAGGCCGAGGTGGGTGAATCACCTGAGGTTGGGAGTTCGAGACCAGCCTGACCAACATGAAGAAATCCTGTCTTTACTAAAAACACAAAATTAGCCAGCCAAGGTGGCACATGCCTGTAATCCCAGCTACTCGGGAGGATGAGGCAGGAGAATTTCTTGAACTCAGGAGGCGGAAGTTGCAGTGAGCCAAGATTGGGCCATTGCACTCCAGCCTAGGCAACAAGAGTAAAACTCTGTCTCAAAAAAAAAAAAGTAAACAAACAAAAATGAACAACATGGAATAATCACTCCTCTCACATCCCACATCCAATCAGTCATCATCACATCCTGTTTATTTTCTCAATGGATCCAGACTATTTTCTAAATAGAATCAGACCATCCCTGCACAGCTATCAGACTGACCCAAGCCACCACTCCGAACAGTCTCTCTGCTTCTGCCAGTGCATCTGTCATCTATTCTCAGCACCACAGCCAGAGGAACCTCTACAGATAGAAGTCAGTTGATGTTATTCTCTTAAAATCTTCTGAAAGCTCCCCATCTCACTCAGAGAGAAAGTAGTCTTTCTCACGGCCTGCAAAACCCTAACTGACCTCGTTTCTTACTCATTTCTGTGACCACATTTTCAGTATGTTCCCCTTTGCTCATTCTTCTTGGCTGCCTGGCCTTCTGCTATTCCTCAATGTCCCTGTGCAATCTTATGCCCCAGGGCCTTTGCACATGCTGTTCATTGTTTCTGGAATACATTTCCCCCATTCAATTCCTTGAAGTCTTGTGTGTTTTCTCTGGACTTCTTCAGCTGTGTGGGCACAGGCACAGTAGGCAGAGAGTTGAGGTTGACCATGGGATTTAAACTGGATAAAGAGAGACATGAGGAGAAGAGGGGCTGAGAGACAGTTAAAAGGCAGTAGAATAGATGCATTATCAGATCAGTGAGGTACTGGAAAGAGTGAGATGTGTTGGGGCTCAGATCGTGATACCCCAAAGTATGGCACCTTAGCATGCTGAGTATTTTGAACTGAGAGACTGTAGAGCTTCAGAAGCAAGGTCCCTCTGACCTTCTACTGCCCTCCTGTGTCTCGCTCCTCTCTCTCTCCCTAACTGAGCCATAGAAACCAGAACTCCTCTTCTACAAAGCTGACCATAGCAACCTGAACCCCTCTCTCCAAAATCAAGCCATACAACCTAGAAGGTATATACTTGAAGCCTCCAGCTCAGCCATTTGCCTCTGGCTGCGAAGGGCCCACATGTGGTGGATTTTGTTCCAATTCCAGCCTCTACCAGAGACTATGGAAAAATCTATTTGCTCTGTGTCAACCAAGTGTGTTATGCTGAGATGATGGAGAATAAGGATATGTTGGTCACTCTCTCCCTTCTCCCTTGAAGACCTTCATGTAAGAGTTGTTCTGTCCCATTCCACAGAGGAGGGAATGCTACACAGAGGCCAAGAAGGATCTGAACACACAGGCCTTGCTGGTTCCCCTCAGTCTATTAACATTACATCAGACCTTTTTGTCTAATCACACTTTTTCATGGCTATCCATTCTTCGTAGAATCTAAGCTTAAAAACAGAATGCTTTTCCTGGGTCTTTGGGCCTTCATTTCTGAAGCCTCCGGTGTCACATAAAAATTTGATTAAATAAGTTTGTTATGCTTTTCTCTTGTTAACCTGTTTTTGTTATATCAGTGTTGGCCATGTCCCTTAGGATGAGTGAGGAAAGGTACTACCCCTTACTGGCCCTACAGATAGAAAGATAGGAGGTGGTGTTGGAGAACAGAATGTCTGGGATTACGATTAGGGAGGGGTTGTTGTTGAAAATGCAAAACTGGGATATGACTCTGAAAGTGAGTAGGCGAGGCTGGGCTGGGGACAAGATCCCTGGATGAGAAGACAAGAACTGAGAAGCCAGGACCTTGGGAGGATCATCTGTGTGGATGTTAAAACTTACAAGAATTAAGGCAAGAGTAGGGGTGGAGAGAGTGACAGTGACCTAGCAGCTAGAATTGTCAAGGTCTGGTGGGGTGTGTTCCAGGAGCTGGGAGATGACTGCAATGAGTAGAGGTGTGGAAGGGCCTGCCAGAACACCCGAGATTCAAAGATGCTGGAGGGTGAAGCAAGTCAGAAAGGATGGAGGCAAGAGCATCCCCCAATCCCAGCCTCAGGGCCAGTGCATGAGGCCTGGTGGGCGCTGCAGGGGAGCAGTGTTCTCAGGACAGCTGGTTACTATTAGAGCAGGAAGGCCAGGACTGCCTTTAGAGAAGAGACTGGGGATAGAGAGAGTTTTGCTGATGACTGTGAGTTTCCAGGGGATGGCTTCGGAATGGCGAGGAATAGGTCAGGAAGGGACATGATTTTGAGGTTCTGAGTGTGGGAAAGGGAAGTGATCTGAGTCCTAGGATAAAAGGCAAAATGAGATGAGTAACAGTGGTAAAACCCAAGTTCCTTCTGCAGCTGCAGTGACTCAGCAAATCAACTAGCGCCTGTTATTATGAGCAAAAATAACATTTTAAACTATAAAAGTAATATATGCCTCTGGTAAAAAAAAAATCCAAATAATTTAGAAAAGGATACATTGGAAAATAAAAGTCTGCCTCTCCCTCCCAGTCCTACTCCCCAGAAGTAACCACTGTTAACAGTTTCTTGGGTATCCTTGCATCCATTTTTTTATGGATGTATAAGCAAAAAACTGTAGGTTTTTGATGGGATAATTTTATACAGCTTGGTCTTATCCATTAAAAATACACTTGCTATACTTTGTCGTACATATGTAAATTCCTTCCTTTTGCTGCATCATATTTGATTATATACAATCTATTTCCCAGTCTCCTGTTGTCAGCCATGTAGGTGATTGCCAGTTTTTTGCCTTATAGACAGTGCTTCAGGGAACATGGTTGAGCATAAATCTTTGTTTTACTTCCCATTTTATTTCTTTGTGCTCATTGGTTAATATCCATATTGTTACAAGTGTCAACTAATGAGCACATGTGTACATACAGTGTTACCTGTTGTTCATATTGTTACATTGTAACATATTCATACTGTCAAAATAATAAAACATTTCTAACATTAAAAGTACAGGACAGATATAATATGTAACTACATACACACTGCTGGGATTGAATACATGTTAATATTTTACCATAGTTGCCTTAAGTCTCTAACTTTACCTTGTGGCTACCTTGCTTTTCAAGGCAATTGTACTGACTTATAGTCCCACCAGCAATTATAAGCATTCTCATTTCCCCACGTCTCTGACAGCACAGTTGCTAAAGTTTTGTTTGTCCAGTCTGTTGGGTAGAAAATCTTATTGCATTACTTTCGTTTCATTTTCCTGTTTCAAAAACTATTCAAATGTTTCTTGGCCATTTGAGTTTCTATCTTTATGAATTACCCGTCCTTCACATTTTCCTGGTTCTTCCTGGCAATATGCTCTTCCAACAGGATATAGGATTACTTTACCAAGTTTCTATGAAAAACCATTGTTTTAGCCATAGCTCTTTGCATCTGTTTCATTTGTTTTGGTTGTTGCTCTAGGGATTACATACTCTACGTCAGCGCTGCCCAACTTTTTTGGCACCAGGAACCCGGAATGGTTCTAGGATAAAACTGTTCCACCTCAGATCATCAGGCATTATTTAGATTCTCATAAGAAGCACACGACCTAGATCCCTCACGTATACAGTTTGCAGTAGGTTTCATGCTCCTATGAGAATCTAATGCCATTGCTGATCTGACAGGGAGAGCTCAGGCAGTAATGCTTCCTCCCACTCACCTCCTGCTGTACAGCCCAGTTCCTAACAGGCCACGGATCAGTACCAGTCCACGGCCTGGGGACTGGGGACCCCTGCTCTATATCCTTTACTTTGCACAGTCCTTTTACAGTTGATATTGTGTCATTTTGTGTGTAAATATTGTTAAAAAGAAATATAAAAATTTTGCAGTCATAGAAGTCTATTTACTCCCCTCCATGCTTTTGTACTAGTTGCTATATGTAATCATCTATATACTTATAAATGCATATAACTTTAATAAATGTTATAATTTTTGCTTTAAGTATTACTGTATATTTTAAAGGAACTAAGAGGAAAAATAGTCATTTATATATATCCACAGATAGTTACTATTTCATTGCTTTTTTTTTAAATTTGAGACGGAGTCTTACTTTCTTGCCCAGGCTAAAGTGCAATGGTATGATCATAGGTCACTGTAACCTGGAACTGTTAGGCACAAGTGATCCTCCTACCTCAGCCTGAGAAGTTGGGCCTATAAACACATGCTACCATACCTGGCTAAGTTTTTACTTACTTATTTATTTATTTTTGAGAGACAGCCTTACTCTATCACCCAGGTTGGAGAGCAATAGCATGATTTCAGCTCACTGCAACCTCCACCTCCTTAGGTTCAAGAGATTTTTGTATTTTTAGTAGAGATGGGGTTTTGCCATGTTGGCCAGGCTGGTCTTGGACTCCTGGCTTCAAGTGAGCCACCTGCCTTGGCCTCCTAAAGTGCTGAGATTACAGGCGTGGGCCACCACCCCAGCCTAACTTTTTTCCTTTAAATATGGAGTCTTGCTATGTTGCCCAGACTGGTCTTGAACTCTTGGCTTCAAGTGGTCCTCCCGCCTCAGCGTCCCAATGCGCTGGGATTACAGGCATTAGGTATCATGCCTGGCCTTTGTTTCATTGCTCTTTATTACTTCTTAAAGATTCTCATTTCCATCTGGTACCATTTTCCTTCAGTTAGAAGAAATTGCTTTAGCCTTTCTCGTAGTACAAGTCTATGGTGACAAATTATCTTGTGCATTTTGTTTTTTAACCTGAAACTATATTTTGCCTTCATTCTTGGAGGATATCTTTCTTGGATGTAGAATTCTAGGTTGATAGGTTTTATTTTTTCAACACTCTAAAATTATATTCCACTGCCTTTTGGACCTTGTAATTTACAATTCAAATAATCAGAAACTTTATTCATTGTCCTCCTGTGATGTGCTGCTTTTATATTTGGTTTTCCACAGTTTTACCATGATGTGCCTAGGTGTCATTTTCTTCATATTTATCTTGTGTGGGATTCACTGAAATAATGGAATCTGTTAATTTATGTTTTTCACCAAATCAGGAAATTTTTCTACATTTGTATCTTCAAATATTTTTCTACCTCAGTCTCACCTTGCCTTTTCGGATTCCCAGAGCATGTTTCTTTAGCTTTTTGATATTGTCCCTTAGAAGCCTAAGTCTGTTAATTTTATGCATTTTTTTTCTGTTCTTAAGATTAGATGATTTATATTGATTTATATCCAAGTTTATTGACTTTTCATTGTCATCAGCATTCTGCTGTAGAATTTTAATTTTAATTTAAACTTTTATTTCTGCTTGTGATTTTTAAATGTCAGATATCATTTTTGAATTTCCAGTGATTCTTTTTGAAGTTTTTATTACTCTATTGGTATTTTTTCCATCTATTGGAAAGATATATTCTTTTATTTTGTTGAGCATAATTAATATAAATGCTTTAAAATCCTTGTCTGCTAATGCCAAACTTTGGATAACACTGGGATTGGTCTCCACCGACTACCTTTTCTCCTGACAGTAGATCACATTTTTTTTTCTGCTCTTCATATGCCAAATCTTGAATTGTGTCTTGTACATTGTGATATGTTGTATTAACGCTGATATTTGTTATTTTCTTCCAAAACTTGTGATGTTTTTGTGTTTGGAGGCAATTAACTTGATTGGACTCAAGCTGCAAACCATCTTTTGCTTGGCAGCTCAAGTTTCAGTTCAATTCTGTCTTTATGTGAGTTTCTCTGAGTCTGCCCCAAGAATCCAGAGAATTGGGTATAATTTAGACTCAGAATCTGGGGGTTCCCCTACTCAGATTCTTTCCTTTCAGGAATTCTCCCCTCCTTTTCTAGTGTATGCAGCTGCTCTAAACTCTGTCCTCTGGTTTTCCAGCCCACAAAAACCATGCTTTTTTCTATCAGACTTTTAGCACTCTGTATCACTGACCTCAGGCTAAAAGCCATAAAAACAGGAAAATCACTTTTTATTATTTCCTTGTTTCAAGTTTTAACTTTCTTTCAGAATAGATTAACTCTTTTTTTTCACTATTCAGTCTCTTCGGATCATTGTGTATGGATGTGTATATATGTATGTGTGATATTTTCTCCAGAGGTTATAGTTGCCTGTGGAAGTCGTATCCAGGAAAAGCTTACTTGCTTACTTGGGCATACTGGAAGCAGAAGCCGTCATTCTTTTTTTATTTTGTATTCTTTAAAATTAGAACTTGGTGGAGCATCTTTTCATGTGTTTGTTTATATTTGTATTCTTTTTTAAAATCAATTATCTGTTCATGTCCTTTGGCTATTTTTTCATTGCTTTTTTTTTTTTTTGTCTTTTGATGTATAGAAGCTCTTGTTATGTTAAGAATATTAGCTCTGTCTGTCATACTTGTCACAGTTATTTTTTCCAGATTGTTCTTTTCTTTTGACTGTTCACTTTTAACTATTAGGAAGCTTACATTTTTTATGTAGTCAAATTTATCAATCTTGCCTTTAATGATTTCTGGATATTTGGGTCATGCTTAGAAAACTTTCTCCATCAAATACTAAAATAACTACTTTTAAATATTTTAACACTCACCTATTTAATCTATTTATAATTTATCTTAGTGTAAGTATTTAGAAAGTGAACCAGGGCCAGGTGAGGTGGCTCACACCTGTAATCCCAGCACTTTGGGAGGCCGAAGCAGGAGGATCACAAGGTCAGGAGTTTGAGACCAGCCTGGACAACATGGTGGACCTCCATCTCTATTAAAAAGATGAAAAATTAGCCGAGTGTGGTGGCAGGCACCTGTAGTCCCAGCTACTCAGGAGGCTGAGGCAGGAGAATTGCTTGAAGCTGGAAGACAGAGGTTGCAGTGAGACAAGACCACACCACTGCACTCCAGCCTAGGCGACAGATCAAGACTCTGTCTCAAAAAAAAAAAAAGAAAAGAAATCAAACCAGCTTATTTTTCCAAATATGTAACTAATTATACCAATTTAATTTATTAGATAATTTATCTTTTCCTCACTGATTTTATAATGCCAACTATTTTACTTTTATATCTTTATTATCTTCCGGCAAATCATTAATTTTCTCTTAAAATTTATATTTCTAACTCTTTTCATCAGATATATTCTACTTCTTGCTTTTTTTTTTTTTTTTTTGAGATGGAGTTTCACTCTTGTTGCCCAGGCTGGAGTGCAGTGGTGCTATTTGGGCTCACTGCAACCTCCACCTCCTGGGTTCAAGTGATTCTCCTGCATCAGCCTTGCTGGGATTTCAGGTGCGCACCAACATGCCAGGCTAATTTTTGTATTTGGTTTAGTAGAGACGGTATTTCACCATGTTGGCCAGGCTGGTCTTGAACTCTTAACCTCATATGATCTGCTTGCCTCGGCCTCCCAAAGTGCTGGGATTACAAATGTGATCCATTGGACCTGGCCCTCCTGCTCCTTTTAAGATGGCTTTCATTTTTGTAACATTTATATCTTTATTTTCTTTTTATTGTCCTAAGACTCTGCCATCTCACTCTTCAACAATTTTGTCATCTTATCTGATCTCTCAAATTTCTTCTGTGAGTTTTATTTCTTCAAGTTCATATCTATTCCAATTTCTTTAAGAGCATAAAGAAGTATTTGCCTGATATTTTCTTCTGTTTCTGAAGTGATTCTTCTTCTGCTGTGAAACATTAACCTGTATTTTGCTTATTCTGTTCATTTCCCCAGCTTCTGCCAGGTTTGAACCACATTAATTTATCTGACATCAAATCCCAAGTTGCACTGATGCAGGATATAACATAATGGGTGAGAGTGCAGACTCCAGAACCAGAAAGGCTGGGATGAAATCCCAGCTCTACCACTTACCAGTTCTGTGACCTTGGACAATGGAGTTGGTATCACATTACCTGTCTCACAGGGTTGTTGTTGGGAGTAAAGTGTTTAATACAGTATGTGGTACATAGTACTCAAGAAATATTAGGGGAAGATAATTCTGGTTATTATTTTAGCAAGAGAAAAACTAAATTGGCATTCTTGTATCCATATATTAATTAGATAACACCAAAATTATATAATACTTATCCATATATTAATTAGATAACATCAAAATTATATAATCTTATATAATTTTATATAATACTTATGTATTATATAATTTTGGTGTTATCTAATTAATATATGGATACAAGAATGCTAATTTAGTTTTTCTTTTTGGTTCACCCGAAAAAATGACAAACTATTTGTGTTGTTATTATCCACCAATAAAGAACTATCCCCACCTGCTGGCCACACTCAAGAATTAAAAATATAAAAGATGTTCAAATATGGTTGTTGGAATATTTCATTGTGTAGCTGCTGTGACTTGTAGCTGTCTTTGTAGCAAACAGCCCCTCTCTCTCACCTACACAGTCAAACAGATTAGCATCTTGTCACACAGTGCTGGGTAACTGTTGATACACTTACTTAGTTGAGGGCAAATGTTTATTTTCATTTGGGGATTTAGATTTAGATCCACGCTGTACAGGTTTTCCTTCTTGCTTAGCTTGGCTATTTCATAGGTTTAGCTTTCCAAATCTTGAATCTTTGTCCCAGGAAAGGAGTTTCCCCTGATGTCTTTTTTTTTCCTTCTTAAGACTCACTGCAGTCAACAGAAAGAATATTCCTAACTACCGTCAATGTTTCACAGAAAAAAAAAATCTCTTAATTGGTCTCTCTCTCTCTCTCTCTCTCTCTCCCTCAGATGCAAGAATTGCTGGTAAATGAACTGTTGGGAAGAGTTCTATTTAAGTTCCACCTGGAACTAAGTCATTTCAGACTGAATATTAAAGGCCAATAAGTCTTGGCCTTTGAGTTTTGGCCTTTCTGAGATCCATGCATTTCATCAGAGCTTTCTTTGGGGTACAGAAAAGTGGCAATCCAGACCTTGCTCTTTGGGGAGCTCCCATTACTGTGGGTCACAGGGATTGGCTCAGGGCAGTGACTCAGGTCAGTGCAGCAAGAGAAGCTGAAGCAGCACTTGCTGCGAAGGCTGAGAAAGACCCCAGACCCGCCTGTGGCATTTCTGCATAATTGGTGTTAGCCTGTCTGCCCTTCTGGCCTTCTTCTTGTTACCAGGGCAACAGTGGGCCTATTCTGAGCTGGCTAAGAGGTTCCTACCCTCCTCTACCTTCCACCCCCACATTCATTGTGGCCTCGTTGTGTCACTGCTCCCAGTGGCCTCCAGCTCTTTCACTACCTGGATTCCCAAGGACTCCAGAGGACAAAGGGACTCTCACTCCTTATTCCAACGGATATAGCTCTTATTACTTCACGTTCACTCTCTACCCCATACACGGCCTGTCCACCACCTTCTCTCCAACTTCTCCCAAACCGTCTGCTGTTCCCTCACCAACTCTCTGCATCTCTTCCCACTCTGCCCCAGCCTCTATGCCTTCCCAGCCACTCTCCTACTCCCTCACTCTTTACCTCCACAGGAACTTTCTTTTCTGCACTTTTGTAATGTCTTAGGCCGATTTGTGCCCACTGATGACACACCCTGGTTTTTTATTACTTCTTTTCCCTCTGTGTTCCTGTGACACTTCGCTAGCTTCTCAGATAGCCCTCATCACAGCATCCCATCACTTTTGTGTCTGGATCCTTCTAGTCCAGACTCAGGCCTCACAGGTATTGGGGACTGTCTTCTTCCTGGTTGTATCCCGAGTGCTAAGAACAGCTCCTGGCATACAGTAGACCCTTTTTGTTGAGAAAATGAATTGTCCGTCATTCCAAATCATCATTTGTTGATCAAGTTTCTCTGATGTTTATTTTCTCCTGATTTTATTGTCCAAAGTTTTAAAATAACTTTCATTTTGAAGTACTTTGAGACTTTTTAAAAACTTATAAAAATACTACAAGAAATTCCTACTCTTCAGCCAGATTCTCCAAATGTTAACATCTAACATAACTACAGTATGATGATCAAAACCAGGAAATTAACGCTGATGCAGTACTACTAACATCTCCAGATCTTACTCAAATTTTCTCAATTTTCCCATTAATGCCCTTTTTCTGACCCAGGATACCAATCCAGGGTTACACATAGTATTTAGTTTTCATACCTCTTTAGTCCTCTTTAATCTGGGACAGTTCCTTCATCTTCCTTTGTCTTTCATGATCTTCAAACTTTTGAAGGGTACTTGCCAATCATTTTGTAGACTGTTCCTCAAATTCAGTTTGTGTAATGTTTTCTTATTATAATAAGCAACTTTTATACTTTTCCCAAGAATCTCCTTCTCAGTGCATCATATCAGAGGGTATATCATGTCTGTTTGTCTTATTACTGATGATATTAATGTTGATCTCTTGGGTAAGATGGTCCTAGCAATTTTCTCCAATCTAAAATTATTATTTTTCCTTTGTAATTAATAAGTATTATACAGGAATATATAACTATACTGGTTCTCACCATACCACTGATTTTAATATCCTTTGATGACTCTGCATTGCATGGTTATTACTGCAGTGTTTTCCAAATGGCAGTTTTCTAATTCCAAGATTTTACATGGGGCAGAGGAAATGATTTTCCCATGCTGAACTGTCAGAGTCTAATTCCAGGCATGACACTAAAGCATTGTTTAAATGAGACTTGAGCATTTCAAGTAGCGCTCTGGGTCACAGATCTCTCTAAACAACTTCAGTGTAAGGACTTCTTCCTTTCCCTTTTTCCCCCCAACCCCCAAATCTTCTATTTGTGGACACAGATAGGCTCTCCTGATGGGATGGTAGTGTTCCTGATGAGACACCAAGAAGGGCTATCACAAGTAAATTGATCATGACTTAATTATTAATTCATGCCCTTAAAGTACATACTGTGGAGATTAATGCTCCAAGCCGAAAGATCCTTGGCTCACATTTTTAGAACCACTGTCTTAAAGGACAGCTGCATAGGCTGAGATCAAGGTAGCATATAATAAACCTAGACCTAATGTCTTTAGGGAAAACACTTCACAATCCATTATGAGCTATGTCATGAAATCAATGGCCTTAGGATCTTTCCTAAGACATTCAAGCTCGGAGTTAATGAGCTTAGGGGAGGAGTTGGAGGTCGCATGACATTTTAAAATGCCAAAACACTGGATCCTTGACAGAATGCTTGTTAGATTCCATTATTCCCTGAAGTATAGGCTGTTTATGATCTACAGAACGTTTCAAATCCACAGACAGTGTCAGAAAAGAAAATCTTTTCTTTGATCATGTTTGCAGTAGCTCGGTTTCAGTGTGACCAAGTTTTGGTTAATTATTCTCTGATTAGGAGGTCGAGGTGGTACAAATCTGAATGCCTTTAGGGGACTGCAAAGCAGGTCACCAGAATTCCTAGCTGTAGGAGGACTCCTTGGAATAATCAGGTAAGTATACACTGGGATTCATAGTCCAGACAGAGAAGAAGAAAAGGTAGCAGCCTGCCTTTGACCCTGTGCAGGGGTCAGTAGGCTGATGAAGTGATTGGAGTCACCAAAGAAAGAGAGAATGCAAGACATGGCCCAGGTTGTAGATTGAGTTTCAGGGCTGGAGGCGTCTCTCAACAATTGCCCCTCACTGCATTCCCTACCCAGAAACGTGGGAATTCCAGAGGTGAATGAAGAACAAAAGGCCTCAGTTTGGCTGAGAAACATGCGACAGTTTGCAGTTGCTGCCCTGACTTTCTCTTGTGTGAGAACACTGCAGGCAGAAGCTGAGGATGGTGTGTGTGATGGGGATGTGGCAGGGGCTGGCAGCAGCCCCAGGGTGACAATTACAAAGGCAGAGAGAGATCCTGCCATCATTAGAACCCCTGCCTGTGACTCCCCCAACGCATGGCTGGTATAGTCCAAGAAATAAAGGTTACCTTCATGAATACATGAAAAGCAAACGTTATTTCCTCTTTTTGTGAAATTCCTTAATACTGATTATTATATCTTTTGAACTCTATAAGAAAAAGTAATCTTCCCTTGAGTTGGAACAGAGAAATCTTTATGTTCAAGTGGCAGTGCTGAGTGAATTGTTCAAAATCTTTTAAGAATTGAATGGCCTAACTGCTCTCTGCATTGCACAAAAGCTGTTTGTCATGAGAACCACATTCTCAACAAAGGCCTTCTTTGGAGCCATAGACTTTGGACTGAGTTTAGTCTTTGCTGACTCATAAATCCTGTCAGCAGTTGAAGAGGCCCTTTCTGACGGTAGCTCTGACCAAAGGGATAGCACTATCTAGGGAGGACTTCTCTCTCTTGTTTCTCAGTAGCATCTTAGGGACAAAGATCTCATTTCACAGCTCTGAGCTTCAAGTGGGCAGGCTCCCTTTAAGACTTGGCTTCACCCAGCTGGGTTCTCTGAAAGAATGACCACAGAAAACACTAGAACATATACATCACCACTGTGCACAATAACTTGAAATAACCAGTGTACAAATGGGACACCAGGCTGGGTACTTGTCATGGGGGAGGAGGACGAAGTTACGTCCTGGTCCATCACTGAGCAGTGAGCTAGGTGATGCCGAGAAATGTTTTGCTTAGGGCCTGTGTGAATTCTATCAGTCAGATCTAGCAGTCGACCTGGCTTCGCTTTGGGACAGCTTGATTTGGAAAGACCTTGAAGAGGCCTGAGAGACCTGGGCTGGAGGGAGGGGTAGTGACTGATCCCCAGCCAAGGCCATTTTTATTAGGAGTATTAATATTGTTTCCAGTGTGCAAACCATTAGATACACAATAAGAGCCCTTCCTCTCCTAGAATACCCTGGGAACATACCAAAAAGAGAAGATCTGGTAAAATACCCTTTCACTGAATGTTATTCATTCATTTAACTAATCACACTGCTGTTCCATGAGTATTTATTGAGTGTCTAGTAAGTGGCAGGCACTGTACTGGGTGCCAGGAATGACAGCAGTGAACAAGATAGACACAGTCCCTGCGCTTGGAGAATTTGCTTTCTAGTTGAGGGAGACATCAACAATACATTAATCAGATATTCTGTGGATAATAGTGTTATAAAGGAAATAAGGCAGGTTAATGCAATGGAAATGGTGTGGGGGGTAGAGGAGCCCCTGATCTCAATGCAGGACAGATCCTGTTAGGTAAAGACCTGAGGCATGGGAATTCCAGGCAGTGGGAGTATCTAGGCACAGCCCTGTGGTAGGACCACACAGTGATAGAACTGTGTTTGAAGAGCAGAGAGAAGGCCATTGGAACAGAGCTCAGAGAACAGAAGTGGGACGGGCTGGGAGGTGAGGGTGAGATGGTGAATCTAGATCAAGACCAGAGAGACAGGCAGAGACTGGATCGTGCAGGGCCTTGTAGGCCATGGCAAAGTCTCCTCAAGGAAAACTAGGAGGTCATTCACGTGAATCTTTAAAAACTGTCTTCTCTAGAGACCTCTGTTTTCATCTAAAGTCCAAGGGAACAGCAGAAGGAGCAAGACTCTGCCCCCCGCCACACCCACCCCCCTGCCCCCGGAGTCCCCACATCTAGCTAATATGCCTCCCTCCCGTTTGTCAGCTTTGCACAAATTCTGTGTAAGATTAGCCACTCAAAGGTTTCAATGTTGTGATAGATTAAAGATGGCCAGAAATTCTTTTACTCCCCCACCAGGAGGTGGGTTTTTTATTTACCCTGCCTTTGAAACTGGGGTGCTTCTGTAACTGCTTTAACCAAAGACTGTGGCAGAAGTGGTGCTGCACAGCCTTGAAGAGGACTGACACCTTCCATGCCCTCCTTGACTGATGGGCTCTTGGAGCCTCCACTGCCATAGAAGAAGTTCTATTCCACTGAAGAGGCCACGTGGCAGACAGCCAAGCAACCAACAGACAAGGAGACCAGCGGCACTGACCAACGCCCTCCACGGGCCTGTTCCGGCCAGCCCCCAGCCATCTGCGCCCTCTCAGCAGATGTGAAGAAGCATGGACATTCCATCTCTGGCAGGCATCACCTGGGGCAGAGACGAGCAGATCCTGGTTGACTTTGCCATGGACCTCAGAGCTGTGTTCAACATCAAATGGTTGCTGCTTTAATCCATTTTGCTTTGGGGCAGTTTATTACATAGCAGTAGATAACTGAAGCAAAGGTTTAAACAAAGAGGCCGAAAGCACAGGTGTGGGCAGCGGCAGGAGCAATTCTGTTGCCCAGACTTACTGCTGAGTTTCCTTACGTGTTTATGTGTTTCATGAACACAGTATTTAATAATGTTGAATTAGTACTGAGAATGTTTTTCCCTATTCAGTTCTCTTTCAATCCTGATAAAATCAAAGCAAAATTGCTACTAGAGCTTTAACATCTCTCTAGCCCTTGATGATCTGTCTTCCTTCCTTTTTTTTTTTTTTTTTTTTTTTAATTTTAGCAGAGAGAGTATAACCTTAGGTTTAGAGTGCTTGGCAGGCAACAGTATATAACTAGACTAATTTAGATATCATTTAGTTTTCCTTGCATTTGTGTTTTATTCTGTTACTGATTTACTTTTTTGTTTGAACTTGATATAAAGATTTCCCTGAAAATGAAGGAGGAAAAGTGAGCAATTTAAAGAAGACTACTAGATAAGAAATATACAGGTGCGATGTGACAAAGATTGTGATGAAGGTATCTGTGTTGACTGATGCAAATGCTGCTCCATTGAATATCCCCCAAGCTTTGTCTATGGGTGTACTTTGGGTTGTCACAGTGGAAAAAAGCTGACAAAGCCACTGTGTGTGTGAACTTTCCCTCTGTTACCTCTGAGGCCCATGCACCCTACAGTCCCCCACAACCCAGAGTACTCCAGCAGGGGTGACAGGAGCAGGCAGTAGGAGGGAATGACAGCTTCATGATTAAGACCCTAACACACAGTTGGTAAGACTCTTTCAGCCAGCCCCTGGCATTCAGCCTCTTGATTTCTTAGTTCTTTTCAGAGCCGGGCTGGCCCATGAGCCATGCAGCTGCCCCGGGACTCCTGCCCGGCAGTTCTGTCGGCTCAGCTCTCCCTGACCTTCTCCTTGTCTGCAGCTCTTGCCTCCCTAATGCGCTCAGCACTTTTAGATGTTCTGTGATAGTCTCAAAGGGCATGGAGATGAGAGCTTTGCTGAAAATGTGCATCTTCTGCAGAAAAGGGCCACGAAACACTTAGAGAGGAAAAGGACATAAAGATCAAAGTGGTTTTGGAACAGAAGAGGGAATGAGGAGCTATAAAATTTGAGTGAAAAGCCAGGAAAAAAGAAGCAGGAGAAAGGAAATGGCTTTGTTTGGTAGTTAGAGCTAAGAAGGGAGAAATGATAAGAACAAGGATGGAAGCCCTTTACATGAAGGGACTGCTTTAAAACTAAAAATATCCAGATGATAGTGATCAAGCTATCAAAACCTACCACAGTGTGTATCTCAAGCACTGAATGTAAGTATAGTATTTCTGTCTATCTATAGCACAGTGTTTCTATGACTCCTTTATCCACCCGGGTATCTGCTCTTATGTCACCTCCTCTGTGAAGTCTTCCTGGACCACTGAAATAGCAACCTCCTTTTTCTCTATCCCTGATCCCACTGTGGTTTTCTTCATCACATCACTACATGGAATTTTATTTGGTCATTTATTTGTTATTCTATCTCCATTAGATAGAAACTCCATGAAGGCAGGGACTTTGCCTGTCATTTTCTATCTTCAGTTCCTTTGGCACACAGAAGGCACTTAATGAAAAACAAAAGTTAGAAGAATGAATTCAAATAGTTAATGTAAGCCAGGCACAGTGGCTCACACCTGTAATCTCAGCACTTAGGGAGGCTAAGGTGGGTGAATCACTTAAGTCCAGGAATTTGAGACCAGCCTGGCCAACATGACAAAACCTTGTCTCTACTAAAAATAAAAAAATTAGGAGGGCATGGTGGCATGAACCTGTAGCCCCAGCTACGTGGGAGGCTGAGGCAGGAAAATGGCTTGAACCTGGGAGGCAGAGGTTGCAGTGACCTCAGATCGCGCCACTGCACTTCAGCCTGGGCAACAGAGCGAGACTCCATCTCAGAAAACAACAACAATGACAAAAAAGAAAAAAAACAGCTTATGTATATAAAGCCCTAATATTCTCAAGAAAATACTAAGAACAAAAGATGAGTCAGATATGAATTTTGCCCTCAATATGTAGTCTAATAATTGTGATAACCACTATCCATTTTAGAGGGCTACTATGGGCTAGGCACTTTATACATATTATATTATCTGTAATAATTCGGAGTGATATTCAATGTAAACATGTTTAACACGTATTACAGAAATTGACCTATCAGTACCATGACATATTAAATAATATTGCCAAAATCTGAGAACCAGAAAATGGCAGAGTCAAAATCTGAATGAAGGTGTACCTGACTGCAATGTGCATTCTTCCAGGCATACTACTGCCCTTATTGTAAATACATATGAGCACATGTTTTCAGACTTACAGTTCTTTGATGCTGGAGACCATTCTTTTACGTGTGTCGTAAATAGTTGTCAAAAGACAACTTTTATGTGTACACAGAAATAGAATGGTTTCCAGCATCAGAGAACCGTAAGTCTCATTGAAGAGCTAAGGACTTTGGACAAGTCAGGAGCTGGGGAGCCAGCCAGCTTCTTCTGTCACAGCCATCTTAGCTTCAAGAGGTGCTAGATCCAAAGTCTATACAAAGAGAAATAGGAGAGAAGGGCAAGTGCAGGGGGTGTGGTGGAGAGAGCTGAACAAACAGGGAGCTTTGAGGAAGTTTACGGAAACTGGGAGAATAGGCAGAGAGCCCGGATCCTTAGATAGTTTGCTGGTTTCCATAGGGCTGTGTTTCTCCTCACCTCTTTTAAGTGACCTCTGTCATGAGGGAGTCCAGCCCAGGGGAGCAGCAGCAGGCTGAGCTTTCTAGCACAGACTTCTCAGGCCTGGCAGTGCAATTTGAATTTTAATCCCATATGATACTTAATACAAACAGTATCACCACAGTCAAGGAGAATGGGACCTGGCCTTCTCACTGTCTGCAGAGCTTGTGCCTTTGGCAGTTAATAGTCAGTGCACACCAAGTGTCCATGTGCTCCCTCCGTTTCCCAGCCTTCCTTGCAGTTCACGGGTGCAAAAGAGATGTGCCACTTTCAACCTTAATGCCTCTCTTCTGCTGCTGTGGCCTTAGAGTCACATTTTCCAAATTCATGGTTAGAAGATGGAGGTCAGCCTCCTGACTCTCATGATCAGCAACCACAACAAGCTTGTATTAGGTTACACCACTGAACATTCAGGTTTGTCTGTTGCAGAAGCTGGAGTTAATTGCCTTGGACTAGTATGTCTCCTTAAATGTACTCTGTACTTCCTAAGAAACTTGTAATGATCACTGCTAATAATATATATAATGTACTTTCATATTAACAGTATTTGACTTAAACTTACGTGGGCTTGGCACATGGCACAATTTTATCCTGGCGTTTTAGAGAAAGTAACAATGATGGAATTAAATCTTTGCTTGTGCCTCTACAGTGATGTAACACTATACGATAGCTCCCTAAGACATACCTATAGATTCTATATATCATCTGGGTAGGCAGACATTTTTGTATTTACCCTGCTAGGTGGACACCGTTATCTCCAAGTTAAGAAGGAGAATGAAGCTCAGAAAGGCCAATGAACCTGCCCACAGTTGCATGGCTACTGAGCAGTGGAGCTGGGCTTGTAACCAGGGGGCACTGATTCCAGAGCTCATTCCACAGTGCCCTGCTCCCTTGACTGACAAGTTGCCTCTATTTAATTCACAAATAGGATTTGAATATTAACCTTAAGAAGAATAGAAGCCAGATGAGGCAACTAGCTGAACCCAGGTAAGATAGTTAGAAGGCAATATTAAAAAGCACCAGTGTGAATGAAACAGATTTGAAATACTACAGGTACCCAAATAAGGGGTGAGAGAGAGATGCATGCATGGCTGGGGACACAAGGCTTCCCAAAGCTTAGAGAACTGAGGGAGGCAAAGAAGGATGGAGAAGGTAGGAAGGATGGAGAAGGTAGGAAGGTAGGATGGAGAAGGCAGGAGGAGGGAGGAAGGTGTCTTACATGAGGGAGAGACCATCTTTGCAGGGCCTGGGGATAGCGAGGGGGAACTAGCCAGAGGCATTAGGCGACAGGGAGAAAACTGATCGAGCAAAATGAAGGCTTTGTGTGGAGATGAGTGGGATGGAGGCCGCAGGACAGGAAGCGGTGGAAGGCCTGGCTGGGGAGTTTGGAATTGATGCTGAGGCAGGGCAGAGGCACAAAAGTGAAAAGAAAGGAATCAGCTGTTTGGAGAATGAGGCAGTCTAAGAAATATTTTAAATATATGCTTCCTTTAAAAATGGAATTGATTTACAGTGTGTTAAAGATAAAGGGATTTGACTCAGGAAAAATGAAGATCCAGAATGTCAATTTAGAAGACATTCTGTGGTTGCAGTTGGCACCAGGGTGAACCCTGTTTTCCTTCCTGCAGAGCAGGCCACCCCTCCAATGACTCACCCTCTCCTAACATTGAATGAGAAATGACGGAGGATCAACAGCTGTCTTTGGCCTTTATTCCAAATCACTTTATCTGCCTGGCCTCAGTTGCTTTACTTATAAGTTGGCAGCATTGGACCTGGCAGTCTCCGGCTGGTGGTCGGCCATGGTGACAGCAAGCGCCTTATTTATGTCCACCCTGTTCTGCTTCTTTTCATCAAGCCCTTGCTCCCCCTCTTTCCCCCTTGGAGGATGTCTTGGGATATAAGATCAGATTGCCTCTTTGGTGTCTTTGGTTAGGTGGGAACAGAAGCTATCTGTCTTGCTTTGTTTGGGTCCTGACTGCCTTTTCTTGTGTTTGGGCAAAGCTTAGAGTCTCGGGGAATGCAGCTCTCTTCAGCTGTAGCATGTGAGGAATTGCTCCCATGCTGATATTTAGGGGACCCTAGAAGAGATAAATGTTCAAAAATCACCTCTGGGAGTACACACT
Organism: Cacajao melanocephalus; assembly: GCA_963573385.1. NCBI lineage: Eukaryota > Metazoa > Chordata > Mammalia > Primates > Pitheciidae > Cacajao > Cacajao melanocephalus. The sequence goes on along the minus strand of CAUYLG010011020.1, from coordinate 80,301 downwards.
GAAATATTTATGGATAAAGTGATACAATATCTGGGGAGTGGGTCATGAATGGATGAAACCAGATTGGCCACGATCTGGTAATTGCTAAAGCTGGTAATTGCTTTGACCTGGTAATTGCTAAAGTTGGGTGATGCTGCATGGGGTTTAATTAAACTGTCCAGATGACTTTCGTATATATTTAACATTTTTCCATAATGAGAAGTTGAAAAAGCCACACACACACACACACACACACACACACGCACGCACACACTTTTTTTCATGTTGTGGCATTCAGAAAACTGGACTGTTGAGTCTCCAGAGAGCACAAGTTGAATACCCACAAGGCAGTAAAGGAGTATCCGTAAGGCACCCCTGAGATGTGGGACAACAGTAAAGCCGACACAGCTAAGTAATTTACTGCACATGGTAGGGTCTCTCTGAGCACACTGGCCTCGGATGCCTTGTTCACCAGAACATCTCCCTTTATTGTGTGCTGTTTTCCTGTCTGAACACTCCGCCTTCCACTTCTTTCTCTTGGCATTTCTTCATTGGCAAGTTAACTTTCTCCCATAGGCAGAGGGAGCTTCTCTTTCAGGAACCATAAAGGAAGGTATGAGAGAGCCCTCCAAAGCTGCAGTTTTCAATTTTTTTTGACCGCAACCCAGTGTAAAAGATATGTATTTTTATCATCATAGACAATCATAACTAAAATGTAAGTTTCACAAAATAACACCCTTTGCCGAATGGGATACATTCTGATATTTTCTCTGCTGTTCTATTCTAGACTAGTCTATTCTATTCCAATATTTTAAAAGGCTGTTGTGACCCACTAAATGGAAATCATTAATAAATTTGGGATTACTAATGGGTTGCAGCCTGCATTTTAAAAACAAAATTGTGGAAAAGATATCCTGGGCTGGAAACTTAACATTTAACACATCTGGCCTGGGGTTGAAGTCACAGGCAGCTGGATTTCATTTGTATCTGCCAGTGGAGAAGCCCTCCATATTTTGTGTGGGTGTTAAGGTCAGATCTACAGTGCTAGCCAAGGATTGACTAGAGTATTAAATTTCAGCAGATGTGTTAATTGATGTGCTCATCAATAGGGCGAGATCACAAGTCACAGGCTTAAGATGGGAATTTGGTTGAACTGGGTTGTCATATGCCATCTCATAGTTTTAAGATAGAAAAAAAAAAAAGGCCAGGTGTGGTGGCTCACCCCTGTAATCCCAGCACTTTGAGAGGCCGAGGCAGGTAGATCGCCTGAGGTCAGGAGATCGGGACCAGCTTGGCCAATGTGGTGAAACCCTGTCTCTACTAAAAATGCAAAAATTAGCTGGGCATGGTGGTGCGTGCTTGTAATGCTAGCTACTCAGGAGGCTGAGGTTGGAGAATTGCTTGAACCTGGGAGGTGGAGGTTGCAGTGAGCTGAGATTGTGCCACTGCACTCCAGCCTGGGCAACAGAGCAAGACTCCATCTCAAAAAAAAAAAAAAAAAAGAATAGCCCTGTTATTCACACCACCACTATGACTGTTGCTCATAGAAGATGTCAGGCAGCAGGGTAAGGCAGTGAATGTCATTCAGAACCAGCTGGATCTGAATTTGGATTCCATAAACTACTAACCATGTGACTTCAAAAAGATTACTTAACCTCTCTGAATCTCAGTTTTTCTCATCAGAATAGGAGAATGATAATATTTCATTTTAAATGAGAGAATATATAGCATCTAGCCCAGAATCTGACCTGAGGGCAGACCCTCAAATGTTAACTCCTTCTTCTCCTAGCACAGTGACCCTATGGGGTTTCCTTCAAAGGCTGTCCACCTGGACAAATCTATCACCCCTACTTTCCCCAGAGGTTTACTGGAGTGGGAAGAGAGCCAAGAGAATACCCAAACAGAAATAAGTGAAGTGCCAAAAGAGAAGCCACATTTTCAGGCTAAGTGACCTAGGCAGCGCCATTCACCAGCTTTAGCTCTCCAGTTCTCAATCATGAAAGAAGATAAAGAAAATGCTATGTTCTCCAAGAACTCTTGACTCACATTTCCTAAAGATAGTTAGCTTCCTGGGCACTAACTCAGACCCAGTGAATCATAATCATTCTAAGCCCATGTCCAGTAATTCACCAAGTCCTTTCCAGCCTGCTTCCTAACCCTCTCTCCAAGCCAGCTCATTTCCTCCTCCTCACTGCCCCTACCTCTGTACCCTTCCCACTCCTGCTTCCCCTCTTCTGCTGTTGACTGCATTCCTGGCTTTCAGTCTTGCTTCTTCTTCAATCAGTCTCCACTCTGCAACCAGAGAGACAGTTTTGTTTTGTTTTGTTTTGTTTTTGAGATGGAGTCTCACTCTGTCACCCAGGCTGGAGTGCAGTGGCCTGCTCTTGGCTCACTGCAACCTCTGCCTTCTGGGGTCAAGTGATTCTCCTGCCTCAGCCTCCCAAGTAGCTGGGATTACAAGCGACCACGCCTAGCTAATTTTTGAATGTTTAGTAGAGATAGGGTTTCACCATGTTGGCCAGTATCATCTACACCTACTAACCTCGTGATTCACCTGACTCGGCCTCCCAAAGTGCTGGGATTACAGGTGTGAGCCACCATGCCCAGCCAAGACAGTTTTATAATGCAAACATGACACCAAGACTGCGGTGAAAACTTCTAGTGATTTCTCTTTGTCCTAAAAATAAAGTCTCAACTCTTAACCTGTCTGTTCCAAGGGCTCATCTTGATCTTGTCAGCGCCAACCCTTGCTTTTCCTTTTTTGATCATCGGTCCCCACCCCTGGACCATAAAATCCGAGATAGTAGCAGCAGTGTCTCTCTTGCTATTGATGTAGGTCCAATGCCCAGCACATGGCCTGATGCAAGTCAGGCACTAAATGAAAAAGCAGTTGCTGAGCTCCAACTAATCCTTTTGCATAAAATGATAGCAAGTGACTTATTTTCTGGATAAAATAAATTCCATATGAGATGGCAAATTGCCTCTTAAAGTCCTTATTGTGTTTTCTGCTAGCTGTGTAGAGACTAAATCAATTGTACTATAATGCCTATTATTTTATATTTTGGTACAAGGATGCTTTCAAGGATTTTTTTGGGGTTTTGAAGAACAAATATAATGTGGGTTCCATTTCCATACTCCTAGAAATACTCTAAGTGGATGGCGAAGCTGCTCTTTATTTCTAAACCCTCATCTCACACAGACATATAATGGCTGGAGGTTTCCCTTAGCAGGAAAAATGTCATGCATTATGGTTTTCATTTCCATTTAACTGGATTAAGTATTTGTTGAAGTGCTTTGTGCTGTGATTAGAGATGTCTGAATACCAAGTGCTCCTTGAACAAAAGTTATGGGTAGTCAAATGCAATTTAATTGAAAAATGTTCCATAATTAAGGCAAAACCACTTCACTTAAATAATTAGCTTAAAGTGGTCATAGTAACATAGTTAATAGAATTTGCTTTCATGTCCTCTGTGTCACTGGTGCTGCCTGACAAAAGAACACTGGTGACATGGTGTTCTACAGAAAATTTTGGGCTTAGCAATTTAGAGTTCTGTGCCATATAAGTACTGTCCAACTCTCTTCCTAAGAAGGCACCTAAAGAGGTGTCAACGTGCAATAATCAACAGATCATGATGTATTCATAAAGTTGAATAAGCATTCAAAACAGAGTGTTCTGGAGAGAATATGGGTAGTTCCACACAGCTGAGTAGTGCACATTGGAGGAATTATTTCCAGAGTTTTCTAGAGTAGTGATTCTCACATCACTACTGATTTAGGATGCTGCAAAATCTTTGGGATGTCAACTGCAGGTGATTCAGTGTAGGCAAAGGATTAGTAAATTATCAGTTAGATATGTGTTCTGAAGCTCATAGTAGAAAACCCAGTTTACAATGACTAACAATTTCCCTTTGACATAATCAAATATCCAGAAGTAGGTGGTTCTTTGCCTTAGTTCAGCAGTTCCAAGATGTCACATAGGCACCCAGGTACTTTCTCTTTTCGTCTGCCATCATCCTTGGGCTCCTCCCACCATGGTCACAAGCTGCAGTGCCAGCCATACATCAGCAGTCCAGGTGACAAGAGGGGAAAAGGCAGGTAGGCCACATATAGCATCCTTTATCAAGAGAAAACAAGGCTTTCTCAGACCCCTCTACCTTGCTTAGATCTCACTGCACGGCCACCCAGGTCAGGAAATACAGGACAGTGGAGAACAAGATTTTCATATTTGCTTCAGACCTAGCCTTATTGTAGGATAAATACACCCGACAGCAATAATTGAAATGTACCCTTAGAATGACCCTGTATGGTAGATGCACCTGAATGTGTGCACCGTGCTAGGGAATCTGGGAGTGGTCAACTCAGAGACTCGCTCCTTGTCTATGAGGAACATGTGAGTCCCTGGCACATCCAACATGGGCTGTACAAGGGATTGAGGCTCTAGTTTCAGAATAAATGAAGTTACCAGGGAGAGGTTCATGAGGATATTTTGTCCAGCCCATGGCCCCTGGACTATAGGAAGGTAGATATCTTGTCTAACTTGCTGCCACTGGCCTCTGTTCTGTATGTCAGCCCCTAGTATTAATAAAACCCTATGTCTTGTTTGCTGGCTCTGGGACTCTTCTTCGGCCTCTAGAACCTGGTGTCTTCTCTATTAAGGCTAATAGGTGTTCAGCACAACAACTATCAAGACAGTTAATTTTCCCTCTTGTTAAAAAGAAATATTTCTTTGCAAATATTTGTTTTATTTTATTCCCTCTTTTTAAAAACAAATATTTCTTTGCAAACTATGCATTCAACAAAGGACTAATATCCAGAACCTATAAGGAACTTAAACAAATCAACAAGGAAAAAGCAACCCACTAAAAAGTAGGCAAAGGACATGAACAGACCCTTCTCAAGAGAAGACATGCAAGTGGCCAAGAAGCATGAAAAAAATGCTCCATTAACATCAGAAGAATGCCAAATTTTAAAAACCACAATAAGATAGAATCTCACATCAGTCAGAATGGCTGTTATGAAAAAGTCAAAAAATAACAGATGTTGGTGAGAATGTGGTGAAAAGGGAACACTGTTGGTGGGAATGTAAGTTAGTTTAGCCCCTGTGGAAAACAGTATGGAGATTTCTCAAAGAACTAAAAATAGAACTACCACATGATCCAGCAATCCCACCACTGGGTATCTACCCACAGAAAAGGAAAGTAAATCATTTTATCAATAAGACCTCTGCACTTGGCAGTCAGGGAATCAACCTAAGTATCCATCAGTGGTAGCTTGGATAAAGAAAATGTCTGAGGGAGGAGAATGGCTTGAGGCCAGGAGTTCAGGACCATCCTGGGCAACATAGAAAGACCCCCTTGTTTGTACAACAATAAAAATAAAAATTAGCTGTGCATAGTGTTGTATGCCTGTAGTTCCAGCTACTTGGCAGGCTGGGAGGGGAGGATGATCTGAGCCCAGGATATCAAGGCTGTAGTGACCTATGATCACATCAGCCTGGGTGACAGTGGCAGAGACTCTGCCAAGACAAAGAAACAAAGAGAGAGAGAGAGAAAGAAAAAAAGAAAGAAAGAAAGGAAAGAAGGAAGGAAGGAAGAAAGGAAGGAAGGAAGATAAAGAAAATGTGCCACTCTAGAATACTATGCAATCATAAAAAAGAATGAAATCATGTCCTTTGCAGCAATATGGATGCAGCTGGAGACCATTATCCTGAATTAATACAGAAACAGAAAATCAAACACCATATGCTCTCACTTATAAGTGGGAGCTAAACAGTGGGTACACTTGGACATAAAGATGGGAACAATGGACACTGGGAACTCCAAAAGGGGAGACAGAGGGAGGAAGGAAGGGAGGGAGAAAGGGGTTGAAAAACTCCCTATTGGGTACTATGTTCACTATTTGAGTGATGGGTCCAATGGAAGCTCAAAACCCAGCATTATTCAATACACTCGTGTAACAAACCTGCACACGTACCCCCTGAATTTATAATAAAAAAATTTTTAAATAGAAAACAAATATTTTGTAATATTCCTTTACTCTTAAAGGCAATGAATAAATCATATAACCAATTTAAATCCATAATTTCAAAGCAATGCCCTAACTGTAACATAAGAATTAGAGGAAAGTAGCGCAAGCAGGCCCCACCCCACAAGACCTCTTATCTTGGAGGGGGAGAAGGTGGAGGGATGAGCACCATGGGGAAGTCAGAGTGGGAGACAGGAGGACTGAAGGCAAGGTGTTAAATCTCAATCCCACCAGTGTCAGAGCCCGGCACAGGGAGAAGCCCTCTGTGACACTCACTCCCAGCTCCCAGCAGGAGCAGACACCATCTCCAAATAAGAAGCAGGTTCCTAACCAGGGCGGTCATGGCTGAGGAAGGGTAGGAACCTTGGGCTAACAGCAAACTCAGAAAAGGAACACCTGCCAAGCTTCCTCCAGCCACCAGGCCCTGACTTCCCTCTTGCAACAAGAACTCTAATCCAGAAAAGCAGGATTTGAGAAAATCTAAAACAATTTATGTCAATAAACCTGTGGGATTTGATTGGAGATCCTCACAGCTGTTGCTAGAATCTATCTTACCTTCCAACACTAGACACATAGACACTGATCTTTAATATGGAGAAAAACCACTGGACATATTAATAGATATTTTTAAAGACACAAGAGGGGCCTAACCTGAAAAATCAGAATAAAAGTGTTCCCCTCTGAAAACATTACTTCAAGCCCATTAGGAAGCCTTAAGCCAGCTCTAATTCATATTCTCTAGAGAGTCAAGGGCACATTGCACCTAAGACACAGGAGCAGGCAGACAGGAAATCGGGAATGATCGGGGCAGGAAAATTGTTTACATGTTGCAGTGGATTGAATGTGTCCCCCAAAAATCCCTATGTTGAAATCCTAACCCCCTCAATGTGATAGTAGTAGGAGGTGGGGCCTTTGGGAGGTGACATGAGATTGGAGCTTGCACGAATGGGAATAGTGTCCATATATAAAGGACCTCAGAGAGATCTCTCATCCTCTTTCCCCCATGTGAGGAAATAGTGAGAAGATGGTAGTCTGCAACCCAGAAGAGGGCCCTCATCAGAAGCTGACCCCGCTGGCACCCGGATCTCTACTGGTCTCCAGAACTGTGAGAAATAAAATTTCTGTTACTTAAGAGCTATTTAGCCTATGGTATCCTGTGATAGCAGCCTGAGCTAACTAAGGTACACGTGAAAGACACAATGCCATGGCTGGAAATGCAGTGGAGACAGTCACTGGAGACACAGCTGATGCTAAATTAGGGCAAGAAAAATCAGACATTTTCCCAGAGTTGAATAGAGGCAAACATGACACAGAGAAGAGAGAAGCCATAATGCACAAGTCCAGGAAATCCAAATATGTAAAACAGGGACTTCCAAAATGAGAAAACAGAGCAGATGCTGTGATTAAATCCAAGTGGAAAGTTACTGTTATTTTCTTCTTCATACTTTTTGCTTTGCTTTCTTCTCCTTCAAATTATCATGCAATGGGCTACTTATAAACTCAGAAAACTACAAACTACAAAAAGCACACAATTCAGACAAGAAAATATGTATAGAGGTCCTATTTTCTCTGCCTTCTGAAAGAGAGAATATTCTTTTTTACTTTTTATATTTTAGAGACAGGGTCTTGCTCTGTCACCCAGGCTGGAGTGCAGTGGTGTGATTGTAGCTCATGGCAGCCTTGAACTACTAAGCTAAAGCCATCCTCCCACTTCAGCCTCTGGAGTAGCTGTACACCACCATGCCTGGCTAATTTTTTATTTTTTATACAGAGGTGGTCTCACTGTATTACCTAGGCTGTTCTTGAACTCCTGGCCTTGAGTGATCCTCCCACCTTGGCCTCCCAAAGTGCTGGGATTATAGGTGTGAACCACTACGCCCCACATGAAAGAGAAAATCTTTTTTTTCTTTTTAGATCAACGTCTCACACTTTATAATAGACGCACATTTATACACAAATTTCATGTTTACAAGTACAAAAGGCAAAGAACCGCAAAGAAGCTAAACAACTGCATCATCAACTACATTCAATAGAATACTGTTGTCCCTATTCCGTAGTTTAATCCAGAGGAAATGGTAGATGCCGTCTCACACATGGACTCCACTTTTGGTTTTAGAAGTTAGAGGCTGTGTGTGGTTCAGCAGAGGTCTGGGTTTCTGAGACTCCATCATGTTCCAGGCCAGATCAGCCAGAAGAAAATTGTCCATCGCTGTTTGAGTTTAATTGCTGGTGAAGAACAAGCTCCCCAGGGTTTCAAACACAGAACTCATGGTCTGTGTTTCTGTACTGTTCAACTGAACTTTGCTTTCTAGAGCAGGTATATTTTTAGCAGTGGCGATTCCTTCAGTTTGGGTATCTCTGTGTCAGATGAATCAGTACTCATGAAAAAGCTGGAGTGTTTCAGAATACTTTCCAGAGGCAGATGAGGGCTACTGTCTAAGAAAAAGTTTAAGTCTGTCTGTGTCTGTGTGTCAAACATCTCAAGGCCTAAGAAGTTAGAATTTCCCCTATGCCCGTAGGACTGAGCAGAGGTATCTGCAAGTAGGAAGTCCGTTTGAGTCTCTATGTCCAGTGACTCCAAAACTGGCTCAGTGTTCATGGTGCTAAGTTTACTCTCTTCAGTTTGAGTCTGGATATTTGAGGCTGAAAAGAACTCTTTGATATCAAAATCGATTCCAGGATTCTGGGCTGGGCCAGATAGGAGCTGGGTGTCAGGTCTGGGATTTGTGTCAGACTAAAGACTACGATGATCCAATGTCTGGGCAGGCAGATTACTTGACAAGATGTTTTCCAAATCATTTAATAAATCCATGGTTTGGGTCTGATTATCTGTCATGTTCTGTGAAGGAAGCACACTATTCTGCACACTGAAGTTTATAATTGGTGCAGAATTCTCAATATCTTAATTTAAAGTCTTAGGGTCATTCTGAGGTAACAAACTATGAGTTACTGTCTCTGCTACTAAACTGTCACTTATAATGTTACCTGTAACAACATTATATGATGAATGAACACTCTCAAAAATGTCTCCACACATTGCAGCTTGGTCCATCTGTACGTGGTTATCCGTTGGACTTTGTATTCCACTGGTTTGAGTTTCTCTGGAGACCCCACCTGACTGGAAACAGGTGTCAATAAATGCATTAGTCTGAGCGGCTATAGATGAAGTTACCTTAGAGCTGGGAAAAAATGTCTGAGTGTGAACACTAATGGGAAGAGACACTTGAGAATCAAACAACAAATCAGTTTGAGAACGAGACGATAGAGAGGAATCAGTGCTGGCCCACTGTGCAGAAGGTATAAAGTTGTTTTGTGCGGCATAAGACAGATCTGTCTGCACACTGATGGAAGAAATGCTGTTCTTTTGACATGTGTTCCCTAGTTCTTGTAAAGGAGCAAATGGACTTTTACACAAGTTTACTTGGACACCTGTACTTATGGGCTCAACAGCAACAGGATTAGCAGTTTTGAAAAGAGGTAGTCTCTCCTTTAGAGAGCAAGCCTCTGAATCTAGGCCAAGGATCAGGGTTCCTACCGACAAGGCAGCAAGTGCACAGCCCCTGTGGCAGAGCCCTGATGGAAACCTACCACCAGGCGCTGGGTTGGGGAGTCGGCTGTAGGCACAAAGACAGGCATGAGAGAAAACAGCATCACTGGTAGTTTAACCAAAGCCACTTTGGGCTTTGGTAAAAGCAACTTCTGAGGATATCTTGGTGGTGTTGTAAGAGTCTGCTGTTCAGTGTTAGAGCCACAGGAGTCTTCAAAAGATAGTTCTAGCTTTATCTCTGAAGCTTCTAGTTCTCGAGTGTCTGGTCCAGGGACTGGCTGGTTGTTCAATGATTCAATGGTCTTATTGGATACCTTCCGGTTTTGCAAGCATTTTTCCATTTTTCTTTTTTTAACTAGGTGGATCCCTGTGTTCTACAGGGATCCCGTGGCCAATTCAGTAGATGTGAGACTGCAGTGCTGTTCTACTGGTGTAGGGTCAGCCACATGTGCACCGGAAGATCTTACCACAGTCCTCTGCGTGTCTTTTCAAGTCCCATTCTGTGCCATACGAATTGCTGCACTTCCTACATTTGTGCTTCTTCTCAGCATGCATTTTCATAAAGTGCTGTTTTACCAGAGAGAAAATTGAGAAAATGGTCTGTCAGGGCCTCTGGGGCACCCTTCGATTGGACAGCGCTAAAATTTCGGTACAGTTTTCAAATCTTTTCTTATTGCTGGATTGACTATGCCATCCTGCTGGCGGTGGCTCCTGGCCAGGTGCCTGTTGAACGCGGGGCTCTTGGGCAGGATCTTGCCGCTCCCGCGCACGGCGCACAGGATGCTGGTCCGCGCACGGCGCACAGGATGCTGGTCCCCGCGCCTGGGCAGCTCGCTCTCCGACGGCTGATCAGCTTCCCCGCCGGTAGCGCGGGGGCCACAAGCTGCTGCGTCGCCCCTGCGGGTCGCGGCCGGCTGCCCCTCAGTCAGGGTCCCGGGGGCACCCACATGCCCGAGGCGGCTTCGGCGGCCCCTCTCGTGGCCGCCGGGAAGGCCTGGGTACCCGCTGCCAGCCCGCCGCCGCCTCCGAGGCCGCCATGGCTCCCGCACGGCCGCCGGGCCCAGATCGCAGGCCAAGAAAATCTTATAGAACTAAGGGGGGATCCCAGGCCGAAGGTCAGAAATGAACAAGTATGACTAATTTTCAGCCAAAGGTAAGCATCAGCTGCAAGAGAAATACCTTGATAGGTTTACTCATTTGCTTCTAGGTTCCTTTCACATTTGGGGAAGGCTGAAGCAGTTTCGCTGACTGTGGTCCTCCTCTTGAGCAGGCCACATGCAATCTCCCTTATCTCACTGGGGCACCCACCATTGACTGCAGCTCCCACCTCTGGAACCCTCTGGCATAACCACAGTTATTTCCTGGAGTCTGGGGCTAGCATGCTGCTAGTGAGGAAACGGTCAGAGATTAAATGCCAGGATGAATCTGTGAGTTTTATGCAATGGAAGCTCCAGACCTTCTGTCCCAGAGAAGCTCTGGCTTTGGTGGCTCAGGTCACGCTCGGAGTCAAGGGCACCAGATGAGGACTCATCGCAACTCTTACAACTGGAAGAATAGCTCATATCACTGCTCTGTTAATGGCATGTAAATGAAAGGAAGAGTCTCTTACTGCATGGAATTTCTAGTGGTCCACAGTTTTCTTTTAAGCAGAGTTAGGCAGACATTTAATTTTTTTCAACGGCTATTGATGAAAACAGCATTCCACTCTTAAGTCATTCGTTGTACTTCCCAAGTGAGTATTTGCCCTGTGGCACATTGTCCCTTAGAGGAAGGAGAGGCATTACTCTTTTAAAGTGAATAGCACGGACTTTTTTTTTCATATTCAAATGTGAAGTGAATGAAACATGTGGCTAACAAGCAATTACAATTTCAGTCTTTCTCTTCAACATAAGACTTAGGCATATCTTAACAGGATTGAAAATACCAGCATGTGGTAAATAAAATAATTAATTGTGTCCTTGCTCTTAATGATAATTCAGCTGGGTGTAAAATTCTGTCCACCAACTAGTGAGTGGGTAAACAAAATGTGGTATATCCATGAAATGGAATATTATTAGCTAATAAAAAGAAGTACTGATACATGCTGCAACATTGGACAAAACTTGAAAACATTATGTTAAGTGAAAGAAAACAGATGCAAAAGGCCATATATTGTATGATTCCATTTATATAAAATATCCAAGATTGGCAAATCTGTACACATAGAAAGTAGGCTAATGATTGCCTAGGATTGACAGTGGGGTGGGGAAATTGGGGAATGGTGGCTAGGGCATGTGGGTTGTCTTCTTGGGTTAATGAAATATTCTAAAATGGGTCACGGTGATGGATACGGAACTATGACTATAATAAAAGCCATAGAATTGAATTGTATACTTCAAATGGTTGCATTGTGTGTGAATGATACCCTGATAAACCTGTTTGTTTGTTTTTAAGTAGCCATGGGCAGCCACTCTTTTCTGGGCATGTGCTTACATTTAGGACCCTGTATTTGGTCTCCTCTTTGTGGTTCTAATATTCCTGGCTTGTTTTTAATGGCTTCCTTTCATTGCTGTATTTGAAATCTCCTTTTTGTTTTATTGTACTGAGCTTTTCATTTGCCTCGCAGCTCTGCTTTCTCTCCTAATTTTGGTGAGTCTGCCAACCTTTGGCGACCATCCCTCTTCCTTCTCTAGCCACTGGCAGTCCCATCGACAGGCTTCCCCGATGATCTTGCATAACAGATGAGGAATACAGCAGAGACAGAACCATGCTCTCCTCCATAGTGGCTTTTCCTTGGACCATAACAGGAGCTTGGTTATTTTTCCTTACTGCAACTACCTTTTGTGAGTACAGTTCTTTCACAAGGCAGCTTTCCCACTCACTATTATACTTGCTTTTCACAGTAATACTGTGAAATGAATACAGTAAGTATTATCCTTCTTGTTTTACATGTGAGGAAACTGAGCTCAAAGAAGTTAGCTAGGCTCCAAGTCACACACAGGCTCGTACAACTCAGATCTTCTGACGCTAGCTCTATTATTCTTTCCATTGATTCAGGATTTCCCAACATAAAATTCTAGGATTAATCCTTTCCTCTAAATAAATTGCTTTCTTTAATCTCTGTTCTTCTCTCATGTTTATTGAGCATCTACTATGTGTCAGACACTACTAGGTGCTGGAGATATGTTTGAGAAAAAAGGGTCCCAGCCCTACAAACTATCAGAGAAAGTAGACATGCCTCTCTCCTTATCTTTGCCTAGATAGTATCTCCACCACCACCCAAAACCCCCACCTCCCATCCTCCGCTACCACCCACTATCTGCCATGACTTCTATCTCCTCTCTATAAGGTTAATGTCTATCTATCTAACTTTGAAGGCTCTCCTACCTAGAGTAACACACCTTCCTGAGAATACACAATCCCCAGGGGCTTTTCTCTACTTTCCCTTGTTGTTACATATAGGTTTTAAGTGAAGGCAACCATGAGTTAAGTGCTGCTCCCCTGCCATATTCAGAAAAAAAGAAAATAAATGATCCTCTGAACCTGAAAGGGCTCAGAGCAGAGATATGCAAAGTCATCTTAAAGAGACAGAGTGGCTCCCAGGTAGCTCATCTGCTGGTAACTTGATTGCATGTACTAAAGTATCTAAAGGAAGACACCATCATGAAGAGGGGGTTGGTCGACCAGGGAAATTAGAAAAGGGACAGTCTCTGAAGCAAATGTTGCTGTTGCCATTCAAACGTTATTCAGGGAAAGGGGTGCCCAGCCAGAATGCAGGACAGGAATGACTATTGTAGACATGGTCCAGTGGCTACCAAAACCTTCTGGGACCAAGCCCCTGATTCATATAACTCCCATCTGTTGCCCTGATGCCATGAGTAGATAACCACCCTTTAAACTGGCTTCCCTTGCTTGCCTTTGGGGAAGAAGGAGCTGTTCAAGCTGGCATATTATCTGACCTACCCAACAGTTCCATTCTCACTGGAAGTTAATAAATGAGCAATGGCTTTGTGCATCAGCATGGGAGTCTTTGGGAGATGGTTAGGTCATGAGAGCAGATTCCTCATGAATGGGATTAGTACCCTTAGGAAAGAGGCCCCAGAGAACTGCCTTGCCCCTTTGATCATGTAAGGACACAGCGAGAAGATGCCATGTGTATTAGTCAGGGTTCTCCAGAGAGACAGAACTAACATATATATATTATTATAATATATATATACACACACATACATATATACGTATATATGCACACGTATACAAACATACACATATACATATACACACATATATAATATATATATATGGGAATTTATTAAGTATTACCTCACACAATCACAAGGTCACACAATAGGCCATCTGCAGGCTGAGGAGCAAGGAGAGCCAGTCCGAGTTCCAAAACTGATGTTCGAGGACAGGAAGCATCTGGCACAAGAGAAGGATGTAGACTGGGGGGCTAGGCCAGCTTCTCTCTTCACATTTTTCTGCCTGCTTATATTTTAGCAGCACTGGCAGCTGATTATATTGTGCCCACCCAGATTGAGGGTGGGTCTGCCTTTCTCAGCCCACTGACTCAAATGTTAATCTCCTTGGGCAACACCCTCACAGACACACGCAGTATCAATACTTTGTATGCTTCAATCCAATCAAGTTGATACTCAGTATTAACCATCACCTCGTATATGGACTGGAAAGCAGACCCTCAGCAGATACCAAATGTGAAGGTGCCCTGAGCTTGTACTTCCCAGCCTCCAGAATTGTGAGAAATAAATTTCTGTTGTTTGTAAGTCACTCAGTCTATGGACTGAGACACACGAGTCAGCCTCAGTCAAATCTAGAACAGACAAAGTGACTTAACAAAACCTCACAAAATGTGGTGTTTATCTCACTAAGGCCAAAGGCAGAACCCTGCACTACCCTAAATCAATGAAAATGGCACTTTATGTGGCTGAGTGGGTGATATACCCACTTCCTTCAAACCCCTAAACCTAACAACAAATGTTAATTGGTTGATACATTATCCTAGAGGGAAGACTTGAAGAAAACCCAGGCCTGACCCCTGCTTGCTTGTGGCTTAAGCACTTCTATAATTTTGGTTGCTGTTGTAGGAAAGCCAAATTATCAAGGCTATGACATTTGTCAAGGGAAACCTGGGAAAAATGATCATTTGAGTAAAAATGCATTTTTATTTTTATTTCAGATGAAGTCTGTCACTCTGTCTCCCAGGTTGTAGTCAGTGGTGCGATCTTGGCTCACTGCAACCTCCACCTTCTGAGTTCAAGTGATTTCTTGTACCTCAGCCTCCCGAGTAGCTAGAACTACGGGCACACGCCACCATACCAGGTAAATTTTTGTATTTTTAGGAGAGACTAGGTTTCACCATGTTGGCCAAGTTGATCTTAAACTCCTGACTCAGGTTATTGCCCTCCTTGTCCTCCCAAAGTGCTGGGATTACAGGCGTGAGCCACCATACCCTGCCAAAAATGCATTTTTAAATATATTTAGTTGCAACCATTTTGGTAGGCAGTGTCCTTACTCAGTATTTAATGTAGTTTTCAAAAGCTGAATCCATTTTAAAGCTCTACAATTTGGAACTGCAACAAAAGTCCATCTGTGGAGGTGGAACATCCACAGAAGTCCCTGTGTCATTGCATATGGCTCCATTGTGCAGAGGGAGGGTAAATGGCTTAAAATTTGTGTGTGTGTGTGTGTAGTGGTTTATCTAAATTTTATTATTTGACCCTGTATGTTTTATAGAGGTTCATTTAAACCATGAAATATCATTGATTGGAAGAAGAAGTAACTATTTTCATCCATAGAGACTGTCGTGAGTCACCTTGACCAACAAATTGGCCTTGATGACAGAGCTCTGCACAGATGCAGAAAGAGGTTAATGATAAATAATAATAAACTCTAGCAGCTAGAGGTTAATGATAAATAATGAGTTTCTTACATTAAGGTCTCTTCTAATTTAAGAAAGAAAAATCACGTTTGGTAACACAATAGTTCAGGGGTATCTGTGTTTTCAGGCACAGACAAAATTGGAAAGAACTGTGAAGATTAAAGGAAATTTTAGAATTTTCTATAATGTACACTGTGTTCTAGCAGGAAAAAAGATGGTATCAGGTTGAGGTAAATTAGCTTAATTCTGTTACCTGAATGTGTTCACTAGTAGATATTTTCTTCCATTTGTTAACTAATTGAATATAAATTCCATTAAAGGGCATTGGATTCATTTTTCATTTGAATGAAAGGAGCTCAATTTCCTAAAAGAATTGGCCTGCTGAGAATTCTTAACACACTGCTAAAAGTGCTCTAAATTTGCAATTCAAACCCAAAGGGATGTGAAATCTCATGTGATGAACACACACATACACGTACACACACGTGTGCACGCACACATGATGAGTTAAATTTAAGAATTTACATTATGAAATAAATTAGTTGTCAGATTATCGTGAATTACAGATCCCCAACAAGAAGGTGATTCTGGCTTCCTTTTCCCTCCTAACAAGCAGGTTAGGCTTATGAAGAACATACTAAGAAAATAAACAATCTAAGGAATAATTATTACATTTCATATGGCCGGAGGCTTTTGGCAAAATGAGGAGAAAATTTAAAAACAAAAAATGAGAAAATTTAAAAACGTAATGTATTTACGTTTTTAATATTTAAAACTATCATAGTGTAGAAGGAGAAAATTTATAGTTTTAATTGGGAATATACTTGAACAAGTAAATTTTAGTTTAAACATTGGTAAACTTGAATTTTAATCTGAAATTAAGCCCTTATGGAATTACACTATCACTCCCATTTTTAGTTGTTGTGGTTTTTGAGACAGAGTCTTGCTCTGTTGCCCAGGCTGGAGTGCAGTGCAGTGGCATGATCTCGGCTCACTGCAACCTCCGCCTCCTAGGTTCAAGTGATTCTCCTGCCTCAGTGTTCTGAGCAACTGGGATTACAGGCACCCCCTACCATGCCTGGCTAATTTTTAAAATATTTTTAGTGGAAACAGGGTTTCACCATGTTGGCCAAGCTGGTCTTGAACTCCTGGCCTCAAGTGATCCACTTACCTTGGCCTCCCAAAGTGTTGGCATTACAGGGGTTAGCCACTGCGCCCGGCCTCTCCCATGTCATTTAATCATCTATTTTTATGTAGGGGTTACATTACAGCAAAAGAAAAAAAATAGATATGGCTCCTCCATTCTCCCATGATGACTAAATTAATGTCTTTTTTTTTTTTAATTTTTTAAGATTTTACTTTAAGTTCCAGAATACATGTGCAGAGTGTGCAGGTTTGTTACATAGGTAAACATGTGCCATGGTGGTTTGCTGCACCTATCAACCCGTCATCTAGGTTTTAAGCCCCGCATGCATTAGGTATTTGTCCTAATGCTTTCCCTCCCCTAGCGCCCTCTCAGCAGGCCCCTGTGTGTGATGTTCCCCTCCCTGTGTCTGTGTGCTCTTATTGTTCAACTCCCACTTATGAGTGAGAACATGCGGTGTTTGTTTTTTTTTGTTCCTGTGTTAGTTTGCTGAGAATGTCTCAGTTGAACATACAGTTATCTAAGGCCTTCTCCCATTAAAGGCCTCCTAGTTACCCTCTAGTCAAACAGATGAATGTCAACTCTACAGTGCTTGCTGGGACCTCATGTCATTCCACAGTCCTGTTTTTGCTTCTAGGTGAGTCATACAAGTCAGTATTCTCAGGGTGAAGGATCTCTGGGAATCATATAGAGCAACTCAGTAGCGTCACAGAATTTAGCTTGGCAGGATAATGCATTAGTCTGAACTGTTTTACCCACTGTCTTAGCCTAACCTGTGGGGAAGCTGACTCTTTTAACCTGAGCCTTGATTGGCAACTTGAGCTGCGAATCCTAGGTTCTCCTCTGCAACCTCCTGACACCCATGCCATTTGTCCCATGCCTGGTCTATCTTGAACTCCTGGGTCTTCAGGGTTTCTCCAGCCTGAACCTTCATCTCCATCAGTTCTTGGCCTTCTTATTCTAGTTCTTTTGAAGTCTTTGCTCTTCTTGCTTTCATTTTTCTCAATCTTCACAAGTAAGGTCTTGGGACCCATACTAGCTGTTAAGATGGGGAAAAGAGGGGCCAGCTGCTTTTGGGCTCAGAAGTGCTAGCAGCTGGATCCTTCCTTCCTGACTTCTCTCCAGAAGAGGGAGAGGAGAGGGTTTAATAGGTGGGTGAGATTTTACCTGGAAAAGTAAAGATATTGAGAAAGCTAGTGAGGCTTTTTCGTGAACTTTAAAGTCAAAGAGTTTACCAAAGGATCATGGAAAGTTTTTGATTGGGGAGCTCTGGGGTGTCTCTGATTGGTGGCTTAGGTAGGAAGAAGCCAAGAGCAGGCTTTTTAGGTGCTAGGCTCCAGAAATAAAGAGAGCCTCCTGGTTTCCTTCTCAACGGTCTCACCTACTTCCTAAGCCTGGAGAATGGGTAAGGGATTCTGGTAAAAGCCTGACCCTAAATCTTCCTGTGGGTTTTTGTTTTTAGGATCCTGACCCATTCATTATATGTAGTGCTGGAGAGCAAGAAATCCTAAGCAGTAATGACTTCCACTGCCCAGTGGTCTGGGGGATATTAATTTTGATCCTAAATTCCCTTGTGTTTTCCCATCTTATAATGGAGTGATCGTCTAAATGAAGCTCCACCAAGCATTATGACGTGGCATTGTCCTGTTGTCCCAAACCACTCTCACCATCCAAGTGTTTGTGTGTTGCCTACAAATGTCAACCAAGTCTGTTGGTCACCCATCTTAGCATGCCACCTACACTGTGAGTCCAGCAGAATTCCTTAAGAGCCATTTATGTATTTTATTTTATTTTTTTTGGCCACAGGCAGAAGGACAGCTGACTCCTGATGTTCCTAAAGCCAGCCCCTGCTTACCACAAGCTCCCTCGAATGCCCTGACCTTCCCAGGAGACCTTATCTTGGACTTGTCACTTCCATTCATTAAGGGCAATATAAACCTCAGGGCCGTTGGGAAAGGCTATTTCAGCAGACCCCAAGTTCTCTGTCATCATGACTATACAAGGCTGCAGGGTGGGGCCTGTCACTTCATTCCAGTTGTTCTCACTGAGACTTGGCCATTAGAGACTCCTCTGGGAGGAAACCCTTCTTCTTCTATGTAGATGCTTTATCTATAAAAACTTGACCTTATGTTTGTGGGACCCCTTCTGCACCTTTGAAACGGTCAGGACATGTGTGTTAGTAAGCTGCTGGCATTCCATCGTGACAACTCTTCACCCAGTTCTCACCTCACTGAGCAGGCAAATTCATTTTAGGTTAAGGTTGATAGCATTTATGCTTCAGTTCCTTTAAATGTGTGTATAACTGCTGAGCCACCAGAGATATAATAGGTACTGCCTTTCAACATGCAGACTTCCAAAGGACTTAGCAGAAAAGTGCTTACAGACTCTCGAACTCTTTACCTGTGTCAAGGGCACATAAAACATTGATGAGAGTAGAGACATAGAGTTGGTGAAGTGGATTTTTGGAAATTGTTGTTGGTGCATTAAGAATCTGATCCCAGCCGGGTGCGGTGACTCACGCCTCTAATCCCAGCACTTTGGAAGACCAAAGTGGGCAGATCACGAGGTAAGGAGTTCGAGAACAGCCTGACCAACATGGTGAAACCCCATCTCTACTAAAATTACAAAAATTAGCTGGGTGTGGTGGTGGGCATCTGTTATTCCAGCTAATCGGGAAGCTGAGGCAGGAGATTGTTTGAATCTGGGAAGCGGAGGCTGCAGTGAGCCGAGGTCACACCATTGCACTCCAGCTTGGGTGACAGGGAAAGACTGTCTCAAAAACAAACAAACAAAAAGAATCTGATTCTGATCCCCCAAAAAGGGCAAGGACTCCTCCTCGCATCTCAAACCCAATGAAAGAGGCTTCAAGACAACCTTGGGATAGCTAGATGGGGACAGAGGGGTCTTCTACAGCTGGGTCATGGCAGTCCGCTGTCAACTTTGGTCTGAGAAGTAAAACAAAATGTTGAAGGGTGGACTGGCCAACAGCTTTGGTTGCGAGCAAAGGGGCTGGGTCCAGATAGGACCAGATGGCACTCACAGACTTTGTGAGCATATGTTTTGTGTGCTCCAAATGTAGGTTACAGCCTAAGAAAGTGCTGGGGGCAAACGGAGCTGAGAGGATGTGAAGTTCTGGCTGGATTTTTAGAGGCTAGTATCCAAAGTCAGGTGCTGACAGAATAGAGATGAATTCACCTGGGGCATGATTGCTGCCAGCTGGATAACCTATGTCCTGTTTTGGGGAGTAGGGTGGAGGTGGGCAAAGCTCTCCAAGGAATCCACAAAACACCCACATGAGGAAGCCCGCACTTTAAACACCTACCAGACTTGGAAAGCTTGGAGCCAGAAGATGATAGAACAAGTCAATTGAGAACTTTTCTGTGACCCTCTGACCCTGGAGAGATTAGAAGCTACTGCAGCAAAAGGGTGGGGCCAGAGATCAGCGAGGCAGGGGCCAGAGAGACCAGCACAGGCTTTCTCCAAATTGAAGTTCCTGTCAGCAGCGAGTCCTGGGTGGCCACAGACCCAAGAGGGACAGTTTCAACTTGAAATCACAGTTGGAGTGTTTAATTTGATCCTGGCCAGATATATTAAGGTAAGTGCTCAGAATGGAGAAGTGCTAAGTCAGAGTAGAGAGAAGTTGCTTTGAAGTTCCCTGACAAGGAGCCTTCCAAATGGAGGCACCTGGGCTAGGAATCAGTGAGGTGTAACAGCGTGGGCAGCCCGGGGCAGCTTCCCCATGAGGCCTGCCAGGCTAAGCCTCTGTCATTGCTCATAGACAGGCCTGAAAAATCACCCAAAGGATTTTGGCCTGGAGCTAGACTTCACAAGGATAACGTGATGATGTCTCTAACACAGAGCTTTATGACAAGTCTGTAGCTTCTGCAAAGAGTGAGAGACAGACATGCTCCTAAAGACCGAGATCTTCCCCACCTCATTTTTTTTAATTAAAAAAAAATTTAGAGACGGGATTTCACCATGTTGCCCAGGCTGGTCTTGAACTCGGAGCTCAGGCAATCCACCTGCCTTGGCCTCCCAAAGTGCTAGGATTACAGGTGTGACCCACCACACCAGGCCAGGACTGAGATCTTAAACCTGAAACACTTTCTTCCTGCAGTGTCACTAGGAAAACAAATCCACAGGAGGAAGGAAAACAAATCCACAAATCCAAATCCTGGATAAACCTAGCTTTATCCAGGAGGGTTTGGGCCATCCCCTCTATGGGGACTCAGGTAGCCAGGAAAGCCTTTGTGGAAATGTGTTCCTTCCTTCCCTTGACCAGCTCCCTTCCCTCCTGAGGGGTTCCAGGGATGCCAAGTGCTCCAGAGTTCACGCCACCCTGTTGGGATTACAGGGCGGTGGCAGGGGAGGTTGAACCCAAGGTAACGCCTGTGTTATATTAAGTGAAGGTGAGGGTCATTTTAACCAAGCCATTGCCAACTCCAGAGATTTCCGTGTTATGGAGTAGGGTTTGGATCTGGGGTCAGAATGCCAGGTTTAGAATCCCAGCTCTGCATCTTATTGGCCATGTATCTTGGGTTAATCGCATAAATTCACCGAGCCTCAGTTTTCTCATCTGTAGAATAAGCATCTCACCAACACCTGCCTTATGTAGTTGTTAGAGAGAATTAAATGAGTTAATGCATGTGAAGTGCCTAGCCTGTACCCGGCACACAATGTATGCCCAATGGCAGTCACTGATGTGGGTATTTGGCTGTCTGGGGGAGAGGAGCAGCAGAGATGGAAGAAAAGCTGAGGGTGCAGGTGATGGGCATTTTGCTGCTTCATAGTTCCATGGGTATTACTCCTGAATCTAGAAGCTTAATTCCCAGAGAGAAAAGAACCTTTCCTCAATCAAGGGTAATAGAGTAATTTCAGCTCCCTGCTTGAGTCGTCTTCTTCAAGGTAAAGAGTCATGCCATAGGGTGCTATATGGTAAACACACCTGGTAGCAATAACTTAAGCATACCCTGCTAATGACCCTGCAGGGCAGACGCACCTGAGTGTATGTTCCCAGCTAGGGAATCCTACAGTGGCCAACCTGGAGATTCGGTCCTTGTCTGTGAGAAGCATCTGGGCCTGAAGCCCATCCCATGGAACATGGACCATACAGGGCATCAAGGCCCCAAACTTTGGCTTGAATGAAGGTTGCCAGGTGGAGGTTGTTAGGGAAAGGGCTCTAAGTGAAAATGCTGTATAAACTACATGCCGTTTGCAAGCAGTTTGGTTCTTCTGTACAGTTAACCATCACTGAACTCTCTCCCCTGTGTGTAAGCTCCCAGTAAAAGTCATGCCTCATTTGCTGGCTCTGGGTTACTTCTTTGGCCTCTTGAAACTGGTGTCTTCCCCATTGGAGCTGATAGGGATTTGGCACAACAGGTACATGGGTAGAAGAACTACCCACTACCCAAGAAGGGATTTCCCACTTGCCTATGAGGAAAGTCAGACTAAGAGTGGCTGATACTAGATGGCTTCAAGAAAGAAAACCAACCCGGTTCTGACAGTCCTTATTTGCTACTATTCATAGTAGTGAAAGCACAAATGACTTAGGATCAACTACAGAGACATCTGCTAAGAAAAAAAAGATTTTCTGCTCTCTACAATTAGTGATTATTCTTTAAATTGGCCTATATTTTATTAATAAATTAAAAATTATGTTCCAAATGAATATTTAATCAAATAATGCAAGATGAACAATATTGTCAGAATATCCATGACCACACAAAAAAACAACTGAGAAATCCCTTCTCCAAATTGCCAGTGTACCTTATCTGTTCATGCTGCTTTGCCAATTCAATTGCTACTAACACTATCATTTCAAGTTCCACATATATCACGAGCTACTCCTCACAGTTCTTGCCACATATCTACATTAAATTGGCTTGCCTATTAACTTATATGCTATTTTATTAATTTCACACATGGGTTGCACACATGTTCTCTTCAAGCTGGGAATTTACACAAAATGGAAGCTTTATAAACCTGTGTTACTAGGAATCTGCTTTTTTTTTTTTCCTTTTCTTTTTTTTTTTTTTTTGAGACTGAGTCTCACTCTCTTGCCCAGGCTGGGGTTCAGTGGTGCAATCTCAGCTTACTGCAGCCTTCTCCCCACCCCAGCGCCATCCCGGGTTCAGGCAATTCTTGTGTCTCAGCCTCCCGAGTAGCTGGACAGGTGCCTGCCACCATGCCTGGCTAATTTTTATATTTTCAGTAGAGATGGGGTTTCACCATGTTGGCCAGGCTAATTTCACACTTCAAGTGATTTCCCTGCCTCCGCCTCCCAAAGTACTGGGATTACAGGCGTGAGCCACTGTGCCCAGCCCGGAATCTGCTCGAAGGTCAAGAATTCTATAATTAGATTTTATTTTATTTTTGTTTTTAGGAAGAATGATTATAGATGACATGGAGGGAGTTGGGAAAGGCAGGAAATGATTACAGAAACATTTCTTTAGTTTGAAATTGTAAGTTTATGCTCAGGGGGACTTCTGTTAGTTCTTGGCATTGTTTTTGCTGACACTTGGGCGTGATTACTCATCACCATGCTCAAGAGGAAACTAAACAGCTAAGGGATCAAGAGTAGTCAAGAAATCAGACAAGGATATTCAGCTAGGCAGCACTCAGGGAACCAAAGCCCTAAGTTCCTGAAGAGTCCAGGGAAGGAAGCAGGACAATTGAGGCACTCCTAGGGGAACACGGCCAGCAAGCTGAAATAAATTGAGAGGTTTCCTAAGAAAAATTATTAAGGGAGAAAAGTATGAGTTCTGTGAATAGTAGAAGCTTGATAAATATGACTGAAATGGAGCTTAATTATTTTGATAATTATAATGTATTGTCAACCAAGTGTTGGCAAGATGATGCATTGCAAATAGTTACAGATTAACATTATGGAGGGAAAAAGGAGTGTTTATCATAATCGTATGTGAATAGACAGAGGGCTGAGAAAAGTAGGCATAAGGAAAGGTAAGGGGAATATCAGGGTAGGAAGAAAAACACTTGCAAACTTGATTGTGAACTAGTCTTGCAAGGGTAGCAGTGGTGATGACTCCAGAATTCAACAGTTGGGAAGTTATGTACCTTCTCTTGGGGCCACTAGTGACTAAAAACATGACATACGACAGTCCCCCTGAGCTGTCCCTGGTGATCTCACAGAGCTTTTGGACCTCCGGGTTTTGGCTTCCTCAGCATCCAGAGTGTCCTTCAGGGAACTAGCCCTCCTCCAAAATATGCAGTTTGTGGGAATGTCAGCCATATCTCTTCACCTCCACAAGAGGTGTGCATGTGTGCAACCCAACTTCCACATCGATTAGACTCCTGGTCACAATTACTGTGTACTTGCTATGTGCCAGGAACTGTTCTTAGGGCTTTACATATACTAACTCATCTAAACCTCAGAACAACTTTATGAGGTAGTTACATTTTACGGATGAGCTAACTGAGGTAAAGAGAGGTTAAATGACTTGCTCAAGGTCACACAGCTCGTAAGAGGAAAAGCTGTATTTGAACCTGAGCAGTCTAGTTCCTGCTGGCTGCAGGGAAGACAAGGGAAAGAGGCTATTTTAACTTTTCCAGCCTTTAAAGCAGAGTAAGGCAAGCAAAGTTGAGAGATACTGAATGAGTCAACTATGATGTCTGCTGAATCTGTCTGGTCAGTTTCCTCTTCCCCTGCTGTTAGTTATTTCTTCCTGTCTGTTGTGGCTTTGTATGTGATTTAAATAATTCTCCAATGTCACACTCATTGCTTCATGAACCACATCTTTTATGAGACTTGCAATTTCACTTTGCAATTGATTGCATTGTAGTCTTTGTAGTCATGAATATTATCTGAAAGTGGCAGGTACATTTATAGTATCTGACAGCCGATGAGAGACTGACCCCACATCTTTGACTGGTAGCTGATATAGATACTAGTGTGCTTGGGCAGGGATGTTTCAGTGGGGGATGATTTAAATAAATGGATAGCTCAGGAGGGCATTTTAATAACATATTTACTTTTCTACATAACCTGGTAACCCAAGTTCTTATATAATGAATGCTAGGATTATCATGTGAAATTTGCAGATGGCAGGATGAAATCACTTTTGTCAGACCCAGACAAAATAGGGCCAGAAAAACATGAAAGAGAGGATGCCCATGCTTATGTATTTGAGATAAGAAAGTCCAAGGACTTGCAGCCAGCGTGGTGGCTCTCACCTGTAGTCCTAGCACTTTGAGAGGTTGGGGTGGGTGGATCATCTGAGGTGAGACCAGCCCGGCCAACATGGTGAAACCCTGTATCTACTAAAATTACAAAAATTAGCTGGGCCATGGTGGCGTGTGCCTGTAATCCCAGCTACTCAGGAGGCTTAGGCAGGAGAATTGCTTGAACCTGGGAGGCGGAAGTTGCAGTGAGCTGAGATTGCACCATTGCACTCCAGCCTAAGGGACAAGAGTAAAACCCCATCTCAAAAAAAAACACAAAAACCAACGACTTTCTAGAAGCCCTTTCACACCTCCTGCTTTGATAAGGCTTATCATTAGACATGCTTTAGGATTGGCAGTGTTCTTAGAAGAACGCTTGCCCAGTAGTGGGATCTCCACCAATAACTGACAACAACTCTGGCTTTGAAACTCTGGAACCAATAAACTCTGTTCTAAGCAGCTTATGTAAATCTCTTTTTGCTTATAAAAAGCTCCCCTTATCCTTCTCTCACCAAATGGGCTGGTGGCTTGCCATTCTGTGCATTCCAGATATAATCCTGAGTAAACGCAACACATTTAGACATAATTTTCTCTTTATTTAAGTTGACAATAAAAACTTCTTGAATATAGTACACAGTAACCTAATCCTTAATTCCCCTCAGCCCCACATCTGCCTTAAGAAGGATATTCAAAGAACATTGATACCATTAATAATGGCAACAAGAAAGATCTGTACGCTTGAGGCACACTTGGCTCAGGCCCATGCATCCCACAGTCCTTCAGGTTACCCCTCTGTCTATAGCTGGGTCTGATGCCCATCAAAATTCTTCATTGTCAGCTGTAGATGCAGCTCTCCTTGAGCCACTGCTCCTGCCTTAGGTCCCTCTGTGGCTGACCACAGAACCTGACCTCAGTTTCAGTCCTGCTTGTGACTTACATGGAGAGCCTCTATCTGTTGTTCACCAAGGGGTGTCTGTTGAGCAGCTGGTGCTGCTGTCTTTATGTGGAAGAAGGTCTCCTCTACGAATGTCACAATTCCTTTTTAAATCCTGAAATGGTGACATTATTCCCTCAGTCTTTTGTGATTACATGAAGATGCTTAGACCATGAAGAAATTTGGAAGGAACCAGGCAGGGTCTTACTTATCCTCTGTGAAAATTAAAATTATCACTGTCATATATATATATTTATAAAGATAAGTACATGATAAAGATTTTATTCATTGATCAGTGAGGGATTGAATCAGGTGGACGTTATAACCTGAAGAACAGACATTTATAGATCAAGAACAGTGAAATGGGCCAGCCATGGTTGCTCACACCTGTAATCCCAGCACTTTGGGAGGCTGAGGCAGTAGGATTGCTTAAGACCAGGAGTTTGAGACCAGGCTAAGCAACACAGACAAAAAAAAAAATTTTTTTTTAATTGTTTTAATTAGCTGGGCATGGTGGCACACGTGTAATGCCAGCTACTTGGGAGGCTGAGGTGGGAGGATCAGTTGAGCCCAGGAGTTCAAGGTGAGCTATGATTGCACCATTGCACTCCAGCCTGGGCTATAGGGCAAGACAGGGAGACCTTGTAACAAAAAAAAAAAAAAAAAAAAAGAAGAAGAAGAAGAAAAGGAAATGAATATATATGAATGCATAAATGGAGACAAACTGATTTTCCCACAGATATTGGAGAATCAACTGGACCTCCACCAGACAGGACAGATTTGCATGTTGAAGGGAATCATTGCTATCAATGAACTACAACTTAAAATAGTTCAAAGGCAATAAAAGATTGTAATCCTGTAAACTGGAGGACTATCCTTTGGACAGTGTCTATTTTTCCATTGAAGTACAATTCTTTTACCATAAGTCCCAAAGCATCTCTTTTCTTTGACAGCCAAGCAAGGCACCCTGGGTCCCCAGCCTCACTGGGATAACCTTGATGCATGGTTCCCAAGATTACCACCAAATGCTCTTTTTTCCTTGTTTCTCTCAGGATGATTTGGTCCTTATGTAAACTGGGCTCCTGGTGTCCCACATTGAGACTCAGGAAATGATACCCCAAATATCGCACTTTGACATGTTGAACTAAAGAAACAGACTCTCTGACCACCCCTCAACCCCCACCCCCCACCATCCTCTCTCTCCCAAAGCACAGAATGAGGCTGTTCTCTGACTTCCTTATCAGCCTAGAAACTCAAATCACCAAAGGGAAGCATAATTGCCTTCAGTCCCCTCCCTGAAATGTCAAAACCAAAGAATATTAAAATTCATAGCACAGAGGAAGAAACTGAAAATTATATATCACACCTAGAACCCAGATGAACTTCAATCCAAACTATTGTCAGTTATCTGATCCCATTCAATTTCTAAAGGGAATTATTTGCTAGCCATTGTCTGAGCATTGGGCCCATTCATTCCCCCACCCCCGCTGCCTTTTTAAAATTTTTTTTGAGATGGAGTTTTACCCTGTCACCCAGGCTGGAATGCAGTGATGTGATCTTGGGTCACTGCAACTTCAGCCTCCTGGGTTCAAGCAATTCTCCTGACTCAGCTTCCTGAGTAGCTAGGACTACCGGTGCCCGCTACCATGCCTGGCTAATTTTTTGTATTTTTGGTAAAGATGGGTTTCACCATGTTGGCCAGGTTGGTCTTGAACTCCTGACCTCAAGCAGTCCGTCCACCTTGGCCTCGAAAAGTGCTGGGATTACAGGTGTGAGCCACTGTGCCTAGCCCATTTTTCCTAATAATCAATTACCCTGGCTGGGCGTGGTGGCTCACGCCTGTAATCCAAGCACTTTGGAGGCCAAGGCAGGCAGATCACCCGAGGTCGGGAGTTCAAGACCAGCCTGACCAACATGGTGAAACTCCGTCTAGAAAAAAATTAAAAACAAAAATAAAAAAATAATCAATTACCCCTCAAAAGAATTGTCCATGTCCATCCCCATCTTTTCCTCCCCTATGAAGAAGGGTGTATAGGCATCTGTACCCCATTGGGTTATTGAGTAATCATTCTCCTCTGAGTCCCCATGCTATGCATGTTAAATAAATTTTGTATACCTTCTCCCCACTATTTATCTGTCTATCATGGTTTCATTTCTGTGAACCTTCAGAGTGTGGAGTGGAAGCTTTCTCTTGTCTTTTATACCTGCCATAAACTGCCAGAGATGATATATGAGGTGCACAGGTCAGGCCTTCCTAGGGACCCTCACTGTAATGACAGCTGCTATATGATGTTGGGAGGGGGTACATGGCTCACTGATTGCGGCGGAGAAGGCTGCAGGGAAGACAGGATAGGGCCAAGTTGTGAGGTGCCTTCTGTGCCATGCTAAACTATTTGTCCTTGATCTCAAAGGCAAAGGAGAGCAACTGCAGGCTTTTGGGTAGGTCAGTTAAGTGAGCAAACTGGGTTTTAATCAGGTAACTGGAGGTGGTATGAAGGATGTATCCCAGTAAGGAAACTGAAGATTTTTAAGGAGGTGAGAGGGGTGAAGTGGAATGGAGGGACATTAACTTGTGGAATTGTCTTCAGTAAATGAAAATTTTTTTTTTTTATGTTTTATTTTTTGAGCCAAAGTTTCATTCTCACTGCCCAGGCTGGAGTAAAATGGCCTGGTCTCAGCTCACTGTAACCTCTGCCTCCTGGGTTCAAGTGATTCTCCTGCCTCAGACTCCCAAGTAGGTGGGAT
Organism: Cacajao melanocephalus; assembly: GCA_963573385.1. NCBI lineage: Eukaryota > Metazoa > Chordata > Mammalia > Primates > Pitheciidae > Cacajao > Cacajao melanocephalus. The sequence goes on along the minus strand of CAUYLG010011020.1, from coordinate 51,872 downwards.
TACAGGTGCCTGCCACCATGCCCGGCTAATTTTTGTATTTTTAATAGAGATGGGGTTTCACCATATTGGCCAGGCTAGTCTTGAACTCCTGACCTCAGGTGATTCACCCACCTTCGCCTCCCAAAGTGCTGGGATTACAGGCATGAGCCACTGTGCCTGGCCGGAAATATCTTTTAAAGAATTTTCCCACACCTTTCCTTCTTCTCTTTAAAATATCTCCAGATTTGCTGTCCACTATTTTTCCCTGCCTTCTTAGGGCTTCTCTTCTTCCTAACAGTTCCTAAGCAAGGAGAACATTCAGCCACCATCCTCAGCTTGGTGCTGTGACTCAATTGCACCTGAAATGCTTAAAAGGGCTCATGCTCTGTGTAAAGATTGTATATGTCTTCAGGAAGAGGGTCACCCGATGTCAAAGGCAAAAATGCCGGACAAATTAAGGAAATTATTTTTATTCAGGCTATTGGAATAGAGAGAATATTCCAGGTGTAAAGATCAGAGGATCTTAGCAGAGTTGTTTCTTCGTAGACTTTGATAGGAAGGAGTAGACAAGTTACAGGGATGGTGATCTGATGGTAGGGGTTGTTTTGTAATCAGGGGAAGTCCCAGTCTATCAGTTAAACAAGAAACATTTATCTCTGTGTTTAGCTAGTTTTTAAATTTTGTTTCTAAGAGAGACAGCAGGAGACAATTCAGCTAATCATTTCTAAGAAGAATAGGAATTGGGAGGGTTTGTATCTAGACCTTTCATAGGTAAACAAGGGGATGCAGATCTTACCTAAGTCATATTGAGAAAAGTAGAAGATTTTAGAAAACAAAAAGTCCAGGACTGGGCATGGTGACTCACATCTGTAATCCCAGCACTTTGGGAGGCTAAGGTGGGAGGATGGTTTGAGGCCAGGAGTTTGAGACCATAGTGAGACCCTGTCTCTACAGAAAGTAAAATTAGCCAGGCATGGTAGCACTTGCCTTTAGTCCCAGCTACTTGGGAGAATGAGGAGGGAGGATGGCTTGAGCCCAGAAGTTCAAGGTTACATTGAGCTATGGTCATGCTAGTGCACTCCAGCCTGAGCAACAGAAAAAGATCCCATCTATTGCTGGGGCAGGGGCAGGAAACAAAGAGAGAAAATAAAAAGTCCAGCAAATTAATCCTCCCTGTTTTTCAAAAGCACTAGACTCAGGCAAAGTTCAATATTGTCAGTTATTATGGATTTATAGATCCAAACCCAGTGTGAAGAAAAGAAGGCAAATATTCAGTGTTGATGAAGAGTCAAACTCTGTAAAATATTTTAAGAGATTTATTCTGAGCCAAATATGAGTGATCATGGCCCATGACACAGCCCTCAGGAGGTCCTGAGAACATGAGCCCAAGGTGGTTGGGCTACAGCTTGGTTTTGTACATTTTTGGAAGACTTAAGACATCAGTCAATACATTTAAGATGCACATTGGTTCCATCCAGAAGGATGGGACAACTTGAAGGTGGGAAGGGGCGGTAGGAAGTAGGGCTTCCATGTCATAGGCAGATTCAAAGATTTTCTGATTGGCAACTGGTTGAAAGAGTTTATCTGAAGACCTGGAATCAATAGAAAGGAGTGTTTGGGTTAACATAAGGGGTTTAGAGACCAAGGTTCTCATTATGCAGATGAAGCCTCCAGGCAGCAGGTTTCAGAGAAAACAGACTATAAACATTTCTAACCAGACTTAGAGTCCATTCTATCAGTTTTAAGGTCTCTGTTTTAATGCTAATGCTGGTCAGCTGTGCCTGAATTCCAAAGGGAGGAGGGTGTAATGAGGCGTGTCTGACCCTCACTTTCCATCATGGCCTGAACTAGATTTTCAGGTTAATATTGGAATCCCCTTGGCCGAGAGGTAGGCCAAAAGGCAGGGTCCATTCAGTTGGTTGCAGGGTGCTTAGGATTTTATTTTTGGTTTGCACTAGGAAGAAGTTGGAGGGCAGATAACCCCGCTCCCAATATTGCAACTCACTCCTTTACAGGGATGAAGACATCAAATATCTGTCTGCACCAGGCAGGTTCCATTAATGAATGGATAGTGCTGGGCACCAGGGTAACATGGAAAGCAAGTGCCCCATTGAAAGTGGGGAAATTAGGCTGGGCATGGTGGCTTACACCTGTAATCCCAGCACTTTGAGAAGCCAAGGCAGGTGGATCACTTGAGATCAAGAGTTTGATGTTCTCACTCATAGACGGGTGTTAAACGATGAGAACACATGGACACAGGGAGGGGAGCATCACACACTGAGGTCTGTTGCGGGGAGCTAGGGGAGGGACAGCAGGGGGTGGGGAGTCGGGGAGGGATAACATGGGGAGAAATGCCAGATATAGGTGATGGGGAGGTAGGCAGCAAACCACATTGCCATGTATGTACCTATGCAACAATCCTGCATGTTCTTCACATGTACCCCAAAACCTAAAACACAATAAAATATTTAAAAAAAAAAAAAAAAAAGAGTTCGAGACCAGCATGACCAACACAGAAAAATCCTGTCTTTACTAAAAATACAAAACTTAGCCAGACATGGTGGCACACACCTGTAATCCCAGCTACTTGGAAGGTTGAAGCACAAGAATCGCTTGAACCCAGGAGGTTGAGGTTGCAGTGAGCCAAGATCGTGCCACTGCATTCCAGCTCAGGTAACAAAGTGAGACTCTGTCTCAAAAAAAAGAAAGTTGGGAAATGCTCCTCACCTCCATATGTGAGAATCTGGGCCCAATATTGAAAGGACTTACTTCCATTTTTTTTTTCCAGAAAAGATGGTAAACCAGATTTTTAAGCAAAATCTCCAAATTAAAACATTGAAGCTAAAGTGGCTGGAGGTGGTGGCTCATGCCTGTAATCCCAACACTTTGGGAGGTGGAGGCAGAGGATTGCTTGAGCCCAGAAAGGATTTTGGGACCAGCTTGGGCCGCATAGGAAGACCCATCTCTACAAAAATTTTTTAAAAATTAGTGTGGTAGCTTCTGCCTGTATTCTCAGCTACTAGGGAGGCCAAGTGGGAAAGATCACTTGAGGCTAGGAGGTGGAGGCTGTCGTGAGCTGTGATCATGCCACTGCATTCCAGCCTGGGTAATGGAGCAAGACTTTGTCTCAAAACAAACAAACAGAAACACAAAACACAAACCAAAGCCAAACAACAAAAAAACATTGAAACTAAAGTAAATTTTAGGAAATCATGTCAGAAAATTGACAAGCCGTTGTCAGGCTCAGAAAATGCTATCCCAAAGTATTTGAATGGAAGGAGACTGGAAACAAGTTCTCTTCAACATCTTGATCTCCTCCCAATCTCCTGTCTTCCCCACCATCCTCTGTAAAGCAAGTCATAGAAACCAGAATTCTTCTTCACCAAGGTGGGTCATAGAAACTAAAACTCCTCTTCCCCAAGGCAAGTCATAAAACCTAGAAGGATGACATTTTCCCTTCTCTCTTGAAGACCTTTATGTAACAGGTGTCCTAACCTGTACTGGAGAAGAAATGAATACTATGCAGAGAGACCAAGAAGAACCTGAACACATAGGCCTTGCATGTTTCCCTCTCTGTCTATTACCATTAGATCATAACCTTCTGTCCAATCGCATTTCTACACGGCTATCCATTCTTTATCCAATCTAAGCATAAAAACAGTTTCCGCTGGAACTTTAGACCTTCATTTCTGAAGGCTCTTGTGTCACACAAAGTTTTGATTAAATAAATTGGTTATGCTTTTTTCTTGTTAACCTGTCTTGTGCTTTGAGAGTGTTAGCTGTCTCCCTCCTACAGGGAGGAAAGATATCATACTTTTCAACCCTTATGCCATCAATTTCAACCTCCCATCATGATGTTTTCCAGAAATAAACTCATTTGATCTTACTTAACTCTTTTTTTAAATACTTTAATTTCTGAAGTACATGTGCAGAACGTGCAGGTTTGTTGCATAGGTATACATGTGCCATGGTGGTTTGCTGCATCCATCACCCCATCATCTACATTAGGTGTTTCTCCTAATGCTATCCCTCACCTAGCCCCCCACCCTCCTACTATCCCTCCTGTAGTCCCCCACCCCCCAACAGGCCTCAGTGTGTGATGTTCCCCTCCCTGTGTCCATGTGCTCTTATTGTTCAACTCCCACTTATGAGTGAGAACATGCAGCGTTTGGTTTTCTGTTCTTGTGTCAGTTTGCTGAGAATGGTTTCCAGCTTCATCCATGTCCCTACAAAGGACATGAACTCATCCTATTTTATGGCTACATATTCCATGGTGTATATGTGCCACATTTTCTTTATCCAGTCTATAATTGATGGGCATTTGGGTTAGTTCTAAGTTTTTGCTATTTTGAACAGTGCTACAATAAACATACATGTGCGTTTGTCTTTTTAATGGAATGATTTATATCCTTTGGGTATATACTCAGTTGTGGGATTGCTGGGTCAAATGGTATTTCTAGTTCTAGATCCTTGAGGAATTGCCACACTGTCTTCCACAATGGATAAACTAATTTACACTCCCACCAACAGTGTAAAAGCATTCCTATTTCTTCACATCCTCTCCAGCACCTGTTGTCTCCTGATTTTTTAATGATCACCATTGTAACTGGCGTGAGATGGTATCTCAATGTGGTTTTGATTTGTATTTCTCTAATGACCAGTGATGATGAGCTTTTTTCCATATGTTTGTTGGCTGCATAAATGTCTTCTTTTGAAAAGTCTCTGTTCATATCCTTCCCCCACTTTTTGATGTGGTTGTTTGTTTTTTTCTTATAAATTTGTTTAAGTTCTTTGTAGATTCTGGATATTAGCCTTTTGTCAGATGGGTAGATTGCAAAATTTTTTTCCCATTCTGTTGGTTGCCAGTTCACTCTAATGATAGTTTATTTTGCTGTGCAGAAGCTCTTAAGTTTAATTAGATCCCATTTGTCTATTTTGGCTTTTGTTGCCATTGCTTTTGGTGTTTTAGCCATGAAGTCCTTGCCCATGCCTATGATCTTACTTAACTCTTTTCAACGTCCCATAAGGAGGGCACAGCAGCAATTGTTATATTTTGCAGGAGGAGAGACAGTTGCAGAGGGGTTGAAAAAATTGCTAGGGTCACGCGGCTGACACACTGCCTCACCTGAGTTGGAAATCAGCTCTCCGTGACTGCAGCTGCTCTTGCTTGTTACCACACAGACTCCCTAGAGGCTGGTCCCAAGTCTCCTCTTCTGTTAATAGAAAAATAGGATAGTCATCATTTTATTTTTCAATTCTAAAATTCCAGGCAGGTTCTCTAGTTTTATTTGCAATTCCACAGAGGAATCTAGCAGGTTTGTAAGTTACATCCTTGCTTACTCATTTTAGAAAATGAGTGATTATATTCACTCTCTAGCTGGTTGGCTGAGTTCAAAAGCCATAGTATCCCACAGTGAAGAATCTAAAATGACAATCAGGACCTTAAGAGACATGAAGGTGAAAAAAAGACAGAATACTAATAATAATTGTTCTATTGATCTCTTGGCCAAGAAGCAAGACAAAAATCATTTATAAATAACAATAGCTTTTAACTAATTGAGCTGTCTTTTCTCTTAAAATTAAGATGAAAGCCAAATTGTAGATGGCTAGAGATAGAATAAATTTTAGTTTCCAAAAAGGCTCCTTCAGCGGTCATATAAGTCATAAATAGATTCTATCAGGTTCATTTTCTCTGACCTTCTCCTGCCCTCCTGTCTCCCATACCTCATTCTTCCCTGAATTGAGTCATAGAATCTAGAGTTCCTCAGCCAGGTGCAGTGGCTCATGCCTGTAATCCCAGCATTTTGGGAGGCCAAGGCAGGTTGTCATGAAGTTGGGAGTTTGAGACCAGCCTGACCAACATGGTGAAACCCTGTCTCTACTAAAAAATACAAAAAATTAGCTGGACATGGTGGCAGGTGCCTGTAGTCCCAGCTGCTTGGTAGACTGAGGCAAGAGAATAACTTGAACTCAGAGAGCGAAGGTTGCAGAGAGCCAAGATCATGCCATTGTACTCCAGCCTGGGTGACAGAGCAAGACTGTTCTTCTTCCCAAGGGCTGATCATAGAAACTAGAATTCCTCTCTCCACAAACAAGTCATAAAACCTAGAAAGGTCACTTTCCTCCTTCTCCCTTGAAGATTCTCATTCCAGATGGATCCTGCCCCATGCCCAGGAGGAAAGAAATGCTACACAGAGAGGCCAAGAAGAATCTGAACACACAGGCCTTGCTGGGTTTCCCCCTCAGTCTATGATCATTAGATCATAACCTTCTGTCCAATCACATTTCTACATGGCTATCCATTCTTCATTGAATCTAAGTTTAAAAATGCAGTTTTCCATGGGTCTTTGTACTCCTCAAGGCTCCTGGGTCACATAAAACTTTGATGAAATAAATTAGTTTTAGTTTTGCATCTCTCTCATTAACCTGTCTTTATAGAGTGCTCACTTACCCCTTATTCTGGGGAGGAAAGGCACACTGGCCTTTCCAGAAGTACATTTCATCATGTGGGAGCTTCTTATATTTTCTTGGCCTCTCTTGAAACTTTTATAGTTAAATAATGTGACAAGATAATGACTAACTTCTGTTTTGATGATGAGACAAGATAATGATATTAACTTCCGTTTTTCCTTTCTCCTTTCCTTACTAAGAGAATTGTATTTTTCTACAGTTTGTGAATAAAAGCCTAGAAGTTTCAGAATCTGGGAAGGCAGCCAATAAAAGTCACCCTCTGAAAAACAAAATCATCAGAATGACAAAGGATGACATGAACTGACTTCTGAGGAAATAAAACATTGAGACGATGATTGGTAAGTGGGAGGCAGTTTAGATCAGAACATTTCTCAAAGTGAATTGTCACTAGAAACCTTCCTCAAAGAAGGAGTTCCACGGTCAAATATTTTCTCAAACTCTGGGTTAAATAATGTTGAAACGTATTTTTTTTATTACAGTACTTCTTAAAACCTTTAATATGTTAATGTACATTGTAAGCTTCTAAGAGAACCTATGGTATACAGTATTTTCCAAATGTATTTTACCAGAGAATTAATTTTTGTAGAGAAACCTACTTTGGCAAACTTCCTACTAGAGTGTTTTCTAAATTTCACACTAAGGGAGTCACATTATCTACCTGTTTATATTTCTATAAAGAAATTTATTTGTACAAATACATTTTTGTTTATTAAGTTTATACAGAAAGTTTATTTATGCAAATGAATTGTCACATGTCTCAGTTTGTGCTGTACTTCCAATCTGAGAAGCAGGGTTGACAAGGAGAGTGAGAGAGCAGGAAGAATTGGTGGCAGACTCCTAGGTGCTTCTCTATAGCAGGTGTATTAGTCTGCTCGGGTTATCAGTCTAAGTGGCTTAAACAACAGAAATTGTTTTCCCAAGTTCTGGAGGCTGGAAGGCCAGGATGAAGATATTGGCAAGGCTGGTTTCTTATGAGGCCTCTCTCCTTGGCTTGCAGGTGGCTGCCTTCTCCTTGTATCTTCACATGGACTTTCCTCTGTACACATCTGTGTTCTAGTCTCTTCCTTTTAAAAAGACACCAATCATATTGGATTAGGGCTTACTCAAATGACTTCATTTAAACTTAATTAACCAATCTGCAAATACAATTATATTCTGAGGCACTGAGGAATCAGGACTTCAGCATATGAATTTTGGGTTGACTCAATTCAGTTCATAATAGTAAAACCACCTTTGCAAGATTATGACTGAGAATGAAAGAGATCTAACCTAACCAACTCCATCTTGATTTTACCTTTAAGCTGTCCTCATTTCTTCCTGGGTGTATGCTGAACTAACTTTGGGAGGCACTTAGTTTATAGTTTAAAACAAAGATGATAACAGCCCTTTCCCAAAACAAACCTTCTTCCTGCCTGGGGACTAGACTGCCTTTGTAGGACTAACAAATTGGCCCCATGATTAGAAATTATGGTTTAGGAGTCATGTAGTGGGAGGCTGCAAGATTCTGACCCTCCTTAAAATGCTACTAAGATCAGTGCTTGAGATATTTTGCAGAACCTGCACTTGATAGATCAGCTGGCACCACCCAGATCGATAAACTGGCTCATCTGATCTTGTAGCCCCCACCCAGGAACTGACTCAGTGCAAGAGGAGAGCTTCAACATCCCATAATTTCATCTCCTACCTAACCAATTAGCACTCCTGGCTCACTGGCTTCCCTCCACCCACCAATTGTCCTTAAAAACTCCCTGAATGCTCTTGAGACTGATTTGAATAATAACAAAACTCCCGTCTCCTGCACAGCCAGCTCTGCTTGAATTACTCTTTCTCTGTTGCAGTTTCTCTGTCTTGATAAACCGGCTCTGTCTAGGCAGTGGGCAAGGTGAACCCATTGGGTGGTTACAGCAGTGGGCCAGGGACGTAAACTACCAAAGTGGCTACACATTCCATCAAGACCCTAACATTTCTGCACTCCCATCTGGTCCTTCTTGAGCAGGCTCTGAGCCTGAGTTGGTTTTTCATGAGAATGTTTCAACTAGGAGGAACCAGCCTCACAGTCAGACACAATCTTTTGAACTGTTACCTTTCCCCAAGAAAATATAACAGTTAATGTCTCAGCCTGCTTTGTGAGAGAATCTTTTGACTATTTAGCCAATTTGATTCCATTTCCCTGGCACTGATCACATTAATTGCCTTTACCTGGGAGTCAAGGGGAATGTCTTTAAGGATCAGTGATATGACAGGGACTATTAACAATAGTGGCTCCTGTGTCCTGAATTGTGTTGAGCATTCGACATCAGTGCTGTCTCATGTGTTGCTTGGAACATCTCTGAGATAAAGATGCTATTACTGCCTCTAGATTACAGATGAGGAGACTGAATCCTAAAAAATGTAACTGCCATAGTGTAACAAATAGTAAAATCTTTGAAGTTTCCTATGCTCTAAGCTACAATGTTACATACAATTTAAATGATCTCAGTTGGTTTTGTAGGGAAGGAAACACTTCCCTTCTACCCTCTTGGGATGTGTGCCTGGGAACTATGAATTGAACTGACAAAAGACGGATTAACAGGAGAAAAGGCATACAACTTTTCTTTAACATTTTTACATGCATGAGAGGTTCACAGACTCAGGGGCTTATATATCATTTTAACAAAATATAATAAGTTGTGAAGAAACCAGATAAAGGAAAAGAGGGTTAAGCCCCTTAGGCACAATGAATTTTGGGAAGGTGATGAGGAAATGTATGGCATATAAGGATTGTTTAGTACAGCTTGTTATTCAGATTCATTTGGTGCCAAGAGTAAGGCTCCTCTCTCTGGTATGGTAGAGGGGGATACCTTAACAAATGGAAATCTATGCTTTGCTTTTAGGCAAAAAGGGGGAGGGCAGAGAGGTCTTCCCACATCTGCTGTTTTGCGATTGCTTCCAGCTAAAAGTAATTTTTATGCCAAAGTGGCATATTTTGAAGTAACTTTCAGATTCTCTTCGGTTTCTACAACACTTTGAGACAGGTCTGGTTAGCCCCATTTTTTCCTTCTGTTATTTAATTTTAATTTAAAATTTTTTTTTTTGAGACAGAGTCTCGCCCTGTCGCCAGGTGCCAGGCTGGAGTGCCGTGGCACAATCTCAGCTCACTGCAACCTCCACCTCCTGAGTTCAAGCAATTCTCCTGCCTCAGGCTTCCAAGTAGCTGGGACTAAAGGCATGTGCCACCATGCCCAGCTAATTTTTGTATTTTTAGTAGAGATGGGGTTTCACCATGTTGGCCAGGATGGTCTCCATCTGTTGACCTTGTGATCTGCCTGCCTCGGTCTCCCAAAGTGTTGGGATTACAGGCGTGATCCACCGTACCTGGCCTAATTTTTAATTTTTATGAGGACATAGTAGGTATATATATTTATGGGGTACATGAGATGCTCTGATAAAGGCATGCAATGTGAAATAGTCACATGGAGAATGGGACATCCATCCCCTCAAGCATTTATCCTTGGTGTTACAAACAATCCAATTATATTCTTATAGTTATTTAAAAATATATAATTACTATTGACTATAGTCACCCTGTTATGCTATGAAATAGTAGGTCTTATTCATTCTTTCCAAGTTCTTTTTGTTGTACCCACTAACCACCCCCACCTCCAGCCCAGCCCTATACTACCCTCACCAGCCCCCGGTAACAATCCTCTACTCTCTATCCCCATGAGTTTAATTGTTTTAATTTTTATCTTTCACAAATAAATGAGAACATGAGAAGTTTCTCTTTCTCTGCCTGGCTTATTTCACTTAACATAATGACCTCCAGTTCCATTCATGTTGTTGCAAATGACAGGATCTCATTCTTTTTTATGATTGAATAGTACTCCATGGTGTATATGTACCACATTTTCTTTATCCATTCATCTGTTAATGGACTCTAAGGTTGCTTCCAAATCTTAGCTATTGTGAACAGTGCTGTAGCAAACATGGGACTGCAGATAGCTTTTCAAAATATGAATTTACTTTCTTTTGGGTATATAACCAGCAGTGGAATTGCTGTATCAAATGATAGCTCTATTTTTACTTCATTGAGGAACCTCTAAACTGTTTTCCACAGTGGCTGTACTAATTTACATTCCCACCAAAAGTGTACAGAGGTTCCCTTTTCTCCACATCCTTGGTAACATTTGTTATTGCCTGTCTTTTGGACGTAAGCCATTTTAACTGGGGTGAGGTGATATCTCGTTGTAGTTTTGATTTGCATTTCTCTGATGATCAATGATATTGAGCACTTTTTCATGTATCTTTTTACCATTTGTATGTCCTCTTTTGAGAAATGTTCCATTTTTTGATAAGATTATTAGATTTCTTCCTATAAAGTTGTCGGAGCTTCTTATATAGTCTGGTTATTAATTCCTCATCAGATGGATAGTTTGCAGGTATTTTCTCCCATTCTGTGAGTTGTCCCTTCACTCTGTTGATTCTTTCCTTTGCTGAGCAGAAGCTTTTTAACTTGATGTGATCCCATTTGTCCATTTTTGCTTTAGTGGCCAGTGCTTGTGGGCTGTTAATAAATTTTTTGCCAGACCAAATCCTAGGGATTTTCTCCAATGTTTTCTTATAGTAGTTTTATAGTTTGAGGTCTTATACTTAAGTCTTTAATCCAGTTTGATTTGATGTTTGTATATGGCCAGAGAGATAAAGGACTAGTTTCATTCTTCTCCATATGGATTTTCAGTTTTCCTAGCACCATTTATTGAAGATAATGTCTTTTCTTCAGGGTATGTTCTTGGCATCTTTGTCAAAAAACGAGTTCACTGTGGAAAAATGAGCTCACTGTGGAATTATTTCTGGGTTCTCTATTCTGTTCGCTGGTCTATGTGTCTGTTTCTATGCCACTATCATACTGTTTTGGTTCCTGTAGCTCTGTAGTATAATTTGAAGTCAGGTAATGTGATTGCTTCAGTTTTGTTCTTTTTGCTTAGGACAGCTTTGGCTATTCTGTGTGTTTTTTGGTTCTATATAAATTTTAGAATTGTTTTTTCTATTTCTGTGAAGAATGTCATTGGTTTTTTGATAGAGATTGCATTGAATCTGTAAATTGCTTTGGGTTGTATGGACATTTTAATAATATTGATTCTTTCAATCCATGAACATGGAATATTTTTTTTCAGTGTCCTGTTCCATTGCTTTCATCAGTGTTTTATAGTTTTCATTATAGAGATATTTCAGTTCTTTGGTTAATTCCTAGGTATTTAATTTTATTTGTGACCATCGTAAATGAGATTATCATTTTTTTTTCGGATTGTTCACTGTTGGCATATTAAAATGCCACTGATTTTTGTATGTTGATTTTGTATTCAGCAACTTCACTGAATTTATCAGCTCTAATAGTTTTTTTTGCAGAGTCTTTAGGTTTTTCCAAATATAAGATTATATAATCTGCAAACAAGAAAGATTTGACTTCTTCCATTTCAATTTGGATACCCTTTATTTCTTTCTCTTGTCTATTTTTGCTAGGACTTCCAGTACTCTGTTGAATAGCAGTGGAAAAAGTGAGCATCCTTAGCATGTTGCAGGTATTAGAGGAAAGACTTTCAGTATTTCCACATTCAATATGATGCTAACTGTGGGTCTGTCATGTATGGCTATGTTGAGGTATGTTCCTTCCATACCCAGTTTATTAAGGATTTTTTATCATGAAGGATATTGAATTTTATCACCTGCTTTTTCAGCACCAATTGAGATAATCATGGTTTTTATCCTTCATTCTGTTGATAACATTAATTAATTTACATATGTTGAACCATCATTGCATCCCAGAGATTAATGATTTTTCTAATGTATTGCTGAATTTGGTATGTTAGTGTTTTGTTGGAGGTTTTTGCATCAGTATTCATCAGAGATATCAGCCTGTAGTATTCATTTTTTCCTGTGTCTTTGTCTGATTTAGGTATCAAGGTAATACTGGCCATATATAATGAGTTTTGAAGTATTCTCTTCTTCACTGTTTTATGGAATAGCTTGAGTAGGATTGGTATTAGTTCTTCTCTAAATGTTTGGTAGAATTCAGCATGAAGCCAGTGGGTCCTGGGTTTTTCTTTACTGAGAGAATTTTTATTATGGCTTTGATCTAGTTACTTAATATCGGTCTGTTCAGATTTTTGATTTTTCCTGGTTCAATCTTGGTAGGATGTATGTGTCTAGGAATGTCCATTTCTTCTGTATTTTCCAATTACTTGACATATAGTTGCTTAAATAGTAGCCACTAATGATCTTTGAATTTCTGTAATATCTATTGTAGTGTCTCCTTTCTCATTTCTGATTTTACTTACTTGGATCTTCTCTTCTCACTCCTTCTCCTCCTCTTCCTTCTCCTTCTCTGCCTCTTTCTCCTCTTCCTCCTCCTCCTTCTCTTTTTGTTAGCCTGGTTAAAGACTTGTCAATTTTGTATAACTATTCAAAAACCAACTTTTTATTTCATTGACCTGTTGTATTGTTTCCTTCATTTCAATTTCATTTATTTCTGCTCAAATCTTTATCATTTTTTCTTCTATTAATTTTGGGTTTGGTTTGCTCTTGCTTTTATAGTTTGTTAAGAAGCACTATTCAATTGTTTAAAGTTTTTCTTCTTTTTGATGTAGGCATTTATAACTATAAACTTCCCTCTTAGTACTGTTTTTGCTGTATTCCATAAGTTTTGGTATGTTGTGTTTTCATTTTCATTTGTTTCAATAATTTTTAAATTTTCCTTTTTATCTATTTATTAACTTGCTGGCCATTCAGGCGTGTACTGTTTAATTTCCATGTATTTGTATAGTTTCCATAATTCTTGTTATTATTTTCTATTCTTATTATATTGTAGTCAGAGAAGATGCTTGATATTATTTTTTAAAATGTTTTAAGCCTTGTTTTGTGATCTGACATATGGTCTATCCTTGAGAATGATCCATGTGCCAACAAAAGGAATGTATATTCTGTAGCTGTTGGATGAAATGTTCCATAAATATCTACTAATCTATTTGGTCTATAATGCAGCTTAATGACTTTCTGCCTGGAAGATTATGTCCAGTACTGAAAATGGGGTGTTGAATTCTTTGGCTATTATTGTTTTGGGGCCCAAATCTCTATCTTTAGCTCTAACAATATTTGCTTTGTATATCTGGGTGCTCCAGTATTGGGTGCATATATATATATGAAAAATCATTACATTCTCTTGCTGAATTGACTCCTTTATCATTACATAGTGACCTTCTTTGTCTCTTCTTATAGTTTTTGTCTTGAAAACTATTTTGTTTGATATAAGTATGATGACTCCTGCTCTTTTTTAGTTTCCATTGGCATAAAGTATTTTTTTCATCACTATTTTCAGTTTATGTGTGTCTCTACAGGTGAAGTGTGTTTCTTTCAGGTAACAGATCAATAGGTCTTGTTTTTTCATCCATTCAGCAACTCTGTCTTTTGATTGGAGAGTTCAGTCTATTTACATTCAGTGTTACTATTGATAAGTAAGGACTTCAGCATTTTGTAATTTGTTTTGGGGTGTGTGTGTGTGTGTGTGTGTGTGTGTGTGTGTGTGGTTTTCTCTTCTTTCTTTCCTTTCTGTTTTTCTTTAGTTAAAGTGACTTTCTCAGGTGATATTATTTAGTTTCTTGCTTTTTAGTTTTGTGACTCCAATGTATGTTTTCTGGTTTGAGGTTACCATGAGACTGGCAAATACTACTTTATAAATCTGTATTTTAATCTGATAACAACTTAACACTGTTTGCATAAACAAACAAACCAGCAAAAACAAAATAAAAACTCTATGCCTTAATTTTCTCTCTCTACTTTTTAACTTTTTGTAGTTTCTATTTATATTTTATTGTACTATGTATGTCTTGAAAAGTTATTGTAGTTCTTATTTTTGGATTGTTCATCATTTAGTCTTTCTACTTAGGATAAAAGTAGTTTGCACATTACAGTTACAGGGTTATAATATTCTGTGTTTTTCTCTGTACTTACTATTTCCAGTGAGTTTTCTATCTTCAGGTGATTACTTATTGCTGATTAACATCCTTTTCTTTCTGATTGAAGTACTCCCCACTTAAGCATTATTGTAGGACAGGTCTGGTATTGATGAAATCCATCAGCTTTTGTTTGTCTAGGAAAGTCTTTATTTCTCCTTCATGCTTGAAGGATATTTTTGCCAGATATACTACTCTAGGGTAAACTTTTCTCCTTCAGCACTTTAAATATGTTATGATAGTCTCTCCTGGCCCATAAAATTTCCGTTGAAAAGTCTGCTGCCAGACATATTGGAGCTTAATTGTATGTTATTTATTTATCTTCTCTTGCTGCTTTTAGGATCCATTTTTATTCTTGATCTTTGGGAGTTTGATTATTAAATGCCTTGAGGTAGTTTTTTTGGGGTTAAATTTGCTTAGTGTTCTATAACCTTCTTTTTCTTGGATGTTGATATTTTTTGTTAGGGTTGAGAAGTTCTCTGTTATTATTCCTTTGAATAAACTTTCTATACCTATCTCTTTCCTTACCTCCTCTATAAAGCCAGTAAGTCATAGATTTTCTGTGGGTGGATCACTTGAGGTCAGGAGTTTGAGACCAGCCTGGCCAACATGGTGAAACACCATGTCTACTGAAAATATAAAAATTAGCTGGGTGTGGTGGTGCACATCTGTAATCCCAGCTACTTGGAAAGCTGAGGCAGGAAACTTGAACCTGGGAGGCAGAGGTTGCAGTGAGCTAAGATCACACCACTGCACACCAGACTGGGTAACAGAGCCAAACACCAACTTAAAAAAGAACAGTCTTAGATTTTCCATTTTGAGGCTAGTTTCTATATCCTATAGGCATGCCCATTGTTTTTATTCTTTTTTTCTTTTGTCTCCTCTACTTTCAAATAGCCTGTCATCAAGCTCGCTAATTCTTTCTTCTGCTTGATGAATTCTGCTATAAAAAGACTCTTACGCATTTGTAAGTATGCCATTTGCATTTTTCAGCTCCAGAATTTCTGCTTGATTCCTTTTAATTATTTCAATCTCTTTCTTATATTTTTCTGATAGAATTCTAAATTCCTGCTCTGTGTTATCTTCAATTTCTTCGAAGTTCTTCAACACAGCTATTTTGAATTCTGTATCTAAAAGGTCACACATCTCTGTTTCTCCAGGATTGGTCCCTGGCAGATCATTTAGTTCATTTGGTGAGGTCATGCTTTCCTGGATGTTGTTGGTGCTAATAGTTGTTCTTCAGTGTCCAGGCATTGAAGAATTAGGTATTTATTGTAGTTGGCACTGTCTAGGCTTCTTTGTACTCATTTTTCTTGGGAAGACTTTCCAGATGTTTGAAAGGACTTGGGTGTTGTGATCTAAGCTGTATCTACTAAATTTAGAGGGCTCCCCAAACCCAGTAATACTGTGGTTCTTGAAGAATTGTGGAAATGCTGCCTTGACAGTCTTGGACAAGATCCAGGAGAATTTTCTGTATTACCAGGCAGAGATTCTTTTTCTCTTCCTTTACTTTCTCCAAAACAAATGAAGTCTTTCTGTTCCGAGCCACCTAAAGCTTAGGGAAGAGTGACATAAGCACTCCTGTTGCCACAACCACTGACCCGGAAGTGGTCAGACCTAGTGCCAACACAGCACTGGGTCTTGCCCAAAGCCTACTGTAACCTCTCCCTAGCAACTGCCTATGTTTGCTCAAGGTCCAGTGGCTCTATAATCAGCAGGTGGTAAAGTCAGCCAGGACTATGTCCTTCCCTTCAGAGCAGTGGATTCCCCCAGAACCTAGATGGGTCCAGAGGTCCCAACCACGAGTCAGGGACTAGAATAAAAAACCTTAGGAGTCTAGCTACTGTTCTATCATACTGCAGCTAAGCTGTACTCAAAACACAACACACGGTCCTTCCCACTCTTACCTCTTCTTTTTAAAGGCAAAGGGTCCTCATCCCAACCAAGTACAACACCACAGGCCATGAGCAGTGGTACTACTGCCAGACTAGCACTGGTAGTCCCTTAAGGCCTAAGGGCTGTGATTTCAGCTTGTGGTGAATACTGCCTGGCCTGGGTCTCACCCTTCAGGGCAGTGGGCTTCCTTCTGGCCCAGGGCAGGTACAGAGATGCCATCTAAGCCAAGCCCTGAAATTGAGGTCCTCCAGAGCCTCCTTGGTGCTCTCCCCTACTGTGACTGTGCTGGCACCTAAGGTGCAAGATAAAGTCCTCTTTACTTTTCTCCCTGCTTTTCTCAAGCGGAAGGAGTTTCACCCTGTAGCCACCAAAGCTGATAATGTGCTGAGTCTCACCTGAAGCCAGCAAGTCTCAGAGGCTCACTCAAGGCACTCTATGTAGTACTTGGGTATCACTGCTTGTTATTCAGGGCCCAAGGGCTCTTCAGTTAGCAGATAAATGCTGCCAAGACTGTGTCCTTCCCTTCAAGGCAGCACGTTCTCTTCTGGGCCAGGGTGTGTCTAGAAATGTTATCCAGGAACTAGGGTCTGGAATGGGGGACTCGCAACTCTGACTGGTCCCCTATCCTGCTGTTGCTGAGCTGATAACCAAGAAGCAAAACAAAGTTCTCCCCACTGCTCTTTCTCCTCTCCTCAAGCAGAAGGAAGGAGTCTCTTTTGGAGCCACAAGCTGTGTAGCCTGGGGTCGAGGAAGGGTGACACTCCAGCTGGAGTCTCAGTATGCCATGTGCCCCCCCATATCCCAGGTCCACTGTCTCTGGGCCCAGTTCACCACTAGATCTTGCCTAAGAGTTGCAGTCCTCATGGCCAAGACTGCCTTTTCAGTTTACTTAGAGACCCAGAGTAGTTTAGTCCTTGGTGGTGAGGTCTGTAGGAATTCAAGTTCAGACCGCTGGAATCAGCGATTCCTCTCTGGCCAGGGCTGGTTTAAATATTCCCTTCATAGGCAGGCAGCTGAGTTTGGTCCAGTTTCCCCTTCTTCTATAACAGGGGAGCACTGACTTCAATGCCTCGGAGTTACTATGTTCTTGTTCTCCCTGCACAAAGACATGTTCTCTGCACCATGCTGCTGCTGTTGACTGGGGAGGGGTAGCACTGGCAGTTCAAGACTTTTCTTCTATCTCTTCAGTGCCACTTCCAGAGATATGAAGATAAAACCTGTTACTATGAGGCCTAACCTGATAGTTGGTTCTTACACAAGTGTTCACCCTGTGTAGATAATTGTTAAATTGATGTCTTTGTGGGAGAAAGGATCCGTGGTGTCTTCTATTCCACTATCTTGCTCCACCTCCCTGCTTCTGCCTCATTTTAGAGATGAAAAATAAAGCCAAGTGTTGCTAAGGGTTACAAGGTTAATAAACAGAAATGAAATTATAAGCTGGTGTCTATGACTTCAAAACTACTAGCATGGCTGGGTGTGGTGGCTCATGCCTGTAATCCCAGCACTTTGGGAGGCTGAGGAGGGCAGATCATGAGGTCAGGAGATTGAGACCATCCTGGCTAACATGATGAAACCCCATCTCTACTAAAAATACAAAAATTAGCCAGGTGCAGTGGCACGCACCTGTGGTCCCAGCTATTTGGGAGGCTGAGGCAGGAGAATCGCTTCAACCTGGGAGGCACTGCACTCCAGCCTGGGTGACAGAGCAAGACTCTGTCTCAAAAAAACAAAAAAGAGAAAAAAAATCTACTAGCATGTGTGCCATGGAAATAAGTTTTTTTTTTTAAATTACCATTTTATTTCACAACAGTTTTAGATTTATAGAAAAACTATGGAGATAGCTCAGAAAGTTCCTATGTACTCTGCACCTAAGTTCCCCTGTTATTAACATCTCACATTACTGTGGCACATCTGTTACAAATAATGAACCAATACTGATACATTATTATTAGCTAAGGTCCATGCTTTATGTCAACTTCCTTGATGTTCATTGAATATTCTTTTTCTGTTCAATGATCCTGTCCAAGAAGCCATATTACATTTCCCTGTTGTGTCTCTTTGGCTTCCTCTTGGTTGTGAAAATTTAACAGACTTTCCTCAGTTTTGATGGCAATTTTGAGGAGTACTGGTCAAGTAGTTTATAGAACGCTCCTCAATTGGAATTTTATCTAACGTTTTCTCATAAGACTGAGATTACATGTTTTGAAAGGAAGACCACAGAGTGAAGTGCCATTTTCATCACATTATACCAAGGATGCACACTGCCTCCATGAGTTACCACTGTTGATGTTGGCTTTTCATCATCTTGCTGAGATACTATCTGCATGTTTCTTCACGAATGCATATAATTTTTTTGTCTGCCTATTTTCTTCTCGGTCTTGCTTCATTTTCATATTTCTAGATAGTAGCAATCTCTGAACTTGTCCTTTTACAGTAATTCCACATCATCCCACTGTCAGTGTATCATGGGTACTAACTACTTGTCATTCTATTTCGGTGAGAGATTTGTTCTTGCTTTTGTCCTGTGTGTGTTTGTGTGCATGTATGTGTGTATGTGTGTGTGCGTGTGTGTGTGTGTGTGTGTGTGTGTGTGTATGTGTAAAAGGGAGCAGGTGGCTTGTTGGAAAACTTTTATTCTAAGGATTCTGCTGGCCAAAAACATAGAGTCTAAGAGGGCTCCAGCACTATGTCCAAGCAGTAGAAAGCAGAGGGCACTTGGGAGGTACCTAGACTGAGACACCGAGGGAAGATGAAGTTTAGAAAAAAATTCCTGGGTTTCAGTTTTCTCAATGGTACAATAGTAAGATTGTGAATGCTAAGGTCCCTTCCCACTCTGGGACTAGGAATCTGGAGTCTGTAGGTAGGAAAATAAGGCTGGTTCTCTTCCTGTACTAACTTTTTCTTTAACAGTTCATTACATGCTTAAGCATTAGCAAGAATCCTGGCTCAGAGTCCCTGGGGATATTTCCTTGGCTGGAGTCTCTGATTTAATGAAGATATAAACAATTCTGTGGAAACAGATGTCAGCTGATTGCTTTGCTCACACTTGCTTCCTTGAAGCAGCCCTGCCCTGTTTCTTCTTGTCCCTGTTGTGTTTCCTACTATCTTTCTTGTGTTTTACCATCAGCTGTGGTAAGACAGACTTGTAAGACTTCTTGTTTATCTTCTGGGAGCATTTTTGTAAACCCAGGTGGGATCTCACTCAGATTAGGCATGAATGGTATTTAATTTGGCCATTTTGGCCAAAAGCTGTTCCCATTTCTACATTTATTTAGAATAAGAGTCAGAGTACAAACATTTTCATTTTTGCTTCGTGAACTTGAAAAAAATTATGGTTACTTTTTCTCTATTCTTGGCCATTTGCCACAAAATGAAACTTCGTTGTGAAATTTATGCCTCCTGATAACAACTTTTTGTTTCTTTAATTACATCTTATATGTTAACTAATAAGTACCACTAAACATTTACTGTAGCCTGTTGCAATATTTCTGTTTTTGACAAAGTACCCTTGTACTCTGCTATGTAACAATTAGCTTTTACAAGCTAGCAACTTGTTCATTTACAATGGGCACTGATATGCTAATTATTGCTTCTGGATAGAAAAGGAAAAGTCTAGGAAGTGTCATCTTGTCCCATGTTGTGTTGGACTCATTTCTCCTCTTTGGCAGCTGAAAATTGAAGTTCTTCTTCCATCAATTTTTTCCTCATTTTTTTTCATAGCCCCATTTAAGAAAAAAACTTTCATTTGGGTTGTCAATTCCTCTGGGTTCACTTACATCAGCTTTGGCTGAATTCATGTTTAAAATATTTTCAGAGGGCTAAATGATTTATTTGAAAGCTAGTTGCAAAAGGCACTTAAAAAAATTAAACCAAGAGAATGGGTTTCAAAGAAAAATGTGCTGGGAACGAAGACATGCTGCCTAAAGACGGAGAGATCCCCATTTCAAAAGCAAAAGTAAATGTCATTTTAGTGTGACCTTCATACAAACGATTTCATGAATCTTGTTTGAATGTATAAATATGGATCAAAACATGCCTGAACAATTAAATATTTCTTTAAAATATTGGTTTAAAAATCCTCTAAGCTTTCGTAGTATCTTGTTACTTATGTTTATATCATATTGCAATTCTGAACACATTCACTAGCTCTTTGCATAATAATTAAATATCTTTCATGCCCAGTGAAAACAAATTATCTTGGATTTTGTAAAACTGTATTGAATTTTTCCTACTTTATTATTATTATTTTTTTCAGACAGAGTCTCACTCTGTTGATGGGCTAGAGTGCAGTGGTGTGATCTTGGCTCACTGAAACCTCTGCTTCCCGGGTTCAAGCAATTCTGCTGCCTCAGCCTCACAAGTAGCTGGGACTACAGGTGTGTGCCACCACACCTGGCTATTTTGTATTTTTAGTAGAGGCAGGGTTTCATTGTGTTAGCCAGGATGGTCTTGATCTCCTAACCTTGTGATCTGCCTGCCTTGTCCTCTCAAAGTGCTGGGATTATAGGTGTGAGCCACCGCTCCTGGCCCCTTCTACTTTATTTTTTATAGATTCATCATATCTTACTCTACTCTGATGTGATCTAGAATTGATTTTCCTTATACTTAACAAAATTTTTCTTTTTCTAGCAAATTTCATTTAGGGGATCTAGTCTCAAAGTTTTCCTTCCAAAATTCATGTGGATTTGCCAGAAAAAAAGACTGAGGCCCTGAATGAATGGGCTCTAGCTTTTCAGGAGGAAAGCCAGAAATAAAAACCAGGAGGTGGCAAGGTGCAGTGGCTCACACCTATAATCCCAGCATTTTGGGAGGCTGAGGTGGGCAAACCACCTAAGATCAGGAGTTCGAGACCAGCCTGGCCAATATGTTGAGACTCTGTCTCTACTAAAAATATAAAAATTAGCCAGGCATGGTGGCGCATGCCTGTAGTCCTAGCTACTTGGGAGGCTGAGGTGGGAGAGTCACTTGAACCCAGAGGCAGAGGTTGAGTGAGCCAGGATCATGCCACTGCCCTCCAGCCTGGGTGACAGAGTGAGACTCTGTCTCAAAAAAAAACACAAAACTACAAAAAAATACACACACACACACACACACACAGACACATACACACACACGAGGCTCACTGGACTTTTCATAGGCAACTGACCTCCACTGCGCAACTGCCAGGCCCTCAGTAAGAACAACTGGAATTGGGAAAAATTAGAGCACTAACCCTTTGCCATTAGAAACTTACAGTTTAGTATGCTCTGCCTCTCATTATAATATCATGACATTTGCATATATTATTTATTTGAAAAAAGTCCCAAAGACCAAAATGGTTGAAGGGCAACTGAGTTTACTGTATTTTATAACTTGGGAGTCTGTGAAAGGAGAAAGGATGTTTTACGTATGATCTAGGTAGACACACAATTTGCAATCATATATTCATGCCAATTGCAAATTAAACGGTTTTTATGATAATTTTTCCTTTTTTTGGGACAGGGTCTCTGTCACCCAGGCTGGAGTACAGTGGCACAATCACAGTTCACTGCAGCCTCGACCTTCCAGTCTAGACATCCGATATGCCCATCTCAGCCTCTTGAGTAGCTGAGATTCCAGGTGGGCACCACTATACCTGGCCAAATTTTTTAATTTTTTTGAAGAACTGTTGCCCAGGCTGATCTTGAACTCCTAGGCTCAAGTGATCCTCTTGCCTTGGCCTCACAAAGGGTTGGGATTACAGGCATGAGCCACAGTGCCCGGCCTATGATAATAATGCATCCACATGTTTAAAAAAAATAAAAACATACATTTGGATATAAAATGAAAATAACTTCCCCATTCTAGCTGTGGCTAAGAACATGTCTATTTTATGCAAGACAGAGATTCTCATTCCTGACTGCAATCTATGAAGGTATAAAAAAATACAGATTTCTGGTCCCTTACCCAGAACTGAATCACAGTACCTAAGAATGTGAGCAGCTGTGTTTTAAAAACTGTAGAGGTGATTCTGACATGAGCCTAGATTTGAGATCCAATGATTTATGTGCTACTTTAACTTTTTACTTATTTATAAACTTATCAGTTGTTTGGGTTTTGCTGGGAGTGCTTGTCTTTACCTTAAGATCCCTTAAAATTCTGGGCTTTTATTTTGGACTTTAGAGGGAATATGCACAAATCAGGGTGAGGACATACTTGCCCCCAAGAGTACTTTCTCTTGGCCCTAGAGGAAGCACTGCACAGGAAACATTTGTGAAAATGTAGTAGTAAAACCATGATAACAGTAGCAATATTAACATCAATCAGAAAAAAAAAAATTGTCTGTAAACTCTTTATTTATCTCAGTAAATCAAACTACTTTATTTTGCCAAGTTTGGATACATAAACAAAAGAAACATTGATGAAACATTCCAGCGTATTTTTGCTTCTCTCTCAGATGAGACCAAAATATTGAAAGAGTTGGTATTACCAGATGCTTAATCAACTACCCAAAACTACTGGGCTTTGAACTTTCTAAAGAAATAAAAATACTTTTCAAACATCCGTTATCAGAAACTAATGTGACAATGTTTTATTCTCAATTCAGCTACTTAAAATCACCAAGGAATGAATTTTAAATTTCTTTCAAGATACTGCATTCTCCAAAAGATGATCTCAAACCTATCCTTTTTCTTTTATCAGAAGCTTATAAGCTTCAAAACAATTATATATTTGAGGCTATGTGTTATAATGTGCAGTTCTGAGTTTGGATGTTTTTAGTATTTATTTCCAAATCTAAATATTTTTAAAATGTACCTGCCTATAGCTCCTAACAGGTGAAAGTGGCAACATTTTTAAATCAAAGATTTAATTTTGTTATTGTTTGAAAGACTTGGCATCTTTCATAATTGGAGTTTATGAGGTTTATTTGTGTTTTATTACTCTTGGACATATGAGATCCACAGGGCTATTGAGAAATGTGAGCCCTCTGCCATTCCCTCAGGTTCTTTTTGGTGCCATCAATATTTTATTGTTTGCCATTTACTTCATGGATTGGAACTCTTTTTTTTTTTTTTTTTTTTTTAATCGTTCAACACCCACTTATCAGTGAGAACATGCAGTGTTGGGTGGAACTCTTGCTGTCTTCCTCCCAGCCCAATAAAACCCTATAGTTTAAGCAGCAGCTCAGGAAATGAGGGGGACGAGGTCTTCTGAAACAGAGGGACAGCATGGTTTGGATCTTCTGAAACAGAGGGTCAGCATAACAGTCTAAGGCCTAATATAAGATGAACCTTTCTGACTCTTGAGCACATGCTGGAGAGTTTAGGGGCTGGAGTTGAAATACAGGAGACTGTGACTATAGAAATCTTCTCTGATTTATGTTGAACTTTAGTGTTTTGGACATAAAAATATGACCCAGAGAATCAAAATGCATACTAATATGTGCAAGAATTTATAAGGAATGCTCTGGACTCAGATTCTAAAAACTGTAAGTGAGTTTAATTGGGTACTAATTTTATAAATTTACAGGGTGCCTTTCCTTGACTGCTTGCCCAATAAAAAGTGGAATTTTAATTTTGAAGTTGCCTTCAGCCTCTAATAAAAATATTTAATTAATAGTGATATGGATGACTTTTGTCCTGTGTACTACACAATAAACCTTAGTAGTGCTACCTTGAATGCTAGTAGTAAGAAAACTCTATCATGCATCTCTGTATGTACTTCGGACTTGTGACTGGAAGCATTCTATAGGTAAAATAGTATTATCTTATAAAGTTATATGTCAGTCTCTTTGAGATTGACATTCACAAACTATGTAAGAGTGAAGCATATTTTTCAAAAGCATCTATACTATAAACATTTCCAATATCTACTATATCCCAAGTGCTGCCCCAGAAACTATAGAAGCAGAGATAAGAGACAGTCCCTGTTCTCAAGGAGCCCCGTGTTTCTGGAGAAGCCAATGGGTGGAGAGAAAACCACGGGTGACACTGCTGTGCAGTGACCTCCATGGTCTGGGGCACTCCCAAGGTCTGCGGGAGAAAGTGAGGGAGGCCCTCCTACCTGCTTCCTCATATGAAGTTAAAAATCCTTTTATTGATGTGACTTTGACTTGGACTCATGGGACTCAGAAAAGCTATTATACTCATGGTTATAGTTTACTAAATATATATAGTTTGTGAAACATGTTTTAGTACAGTGAAAGGACATAGATTAAAATCAGCAAAGGGAAAAGGTGCATGGAGCAAAATCCAGATGACACCAGGCACAAGCTTCCAGGTGTCCCCTCCCAGTGGAGTTGCACAAGAGTGTGCTTAATTCTCCCAGCAACAATATGTGGCAACATGTGGAAAGCGTTGTCAACCAGGGAAGCACATCCAGGCATTGGACTGGGGTTTTTGTTGTAGATCAGCCATGTAACCCCAGTGTGACTGGCCTCAGATACAAAATACCAGCCCTTTTCCCAGAGCAAAAATAGGCATTCTCTGTATATAATATTATTAGCATAAACTTATGTGGTTAAATGAGTCTAGCATGGCCCAAGACCTCAGCCATACAAATGCACTCTGGTCTGGCAGAATATTCTTAGGGCTCAGAGATTGTCTCCTGGGAGCTGGCCAATGGCCAATTCTGAAGGTAGGCTAACTATACTAACAGTCCTTGCTAAGTATTCCATGTGAATACTTATTCTGATCTATTCTTGGGGTGAAGGTAGTAATACTGTATCTATTTAAGCATCCATTACCAGAAACTAAATGTGACAATGTTTTATTCTCAATGTGACAATGTTGTTAGAGAATGTTCTTAAGACTGGAGGTCTTAAGACAAATCTCCCCAGTGGCCCAGCAGGATGTAGTTCCTGAAAATTCCTACCTTAATGATATCTTTTGTAGGAGATATAACCTGAAAACTGAAAGTCAAAACTACTGGAATGTTGCTAGAATCCCACTCGGTCACTAACAATTCACTCAGCTTATCTATCCTATGGCTGAAGTGTCTCCCAGAGCACTGCCATTCAGGTATGCAGATTTCCATTTGACCTTGTAGGGTTCCAAAAGGAGGGGTAATCTTGGCAAATACATAGCGTTACTCTTTTTGGCATCTAGCAAAATTGTTCTAAGAGACAGGATCTTTCTATTGCTCCAAGCCTCCCTAGAGGCACAATCGTAATATTGAATTTCCCTTGCTGCATAACCCACTTTTTTATTCTCTTCCTTCCAACTATACTATTGCTCCTTCTCTCCACTTGTCATTGGTTTTTACTCAGACTTTTCCACCTGTGGAAGAGGTATTAGGTTCAACCACTGAGCTGGTCCAGACTACAGGCAGCAACACCACTCTAGCAAGTACCTAGCTCTTAGACCACTAGTATTCATCTAGAGTAGGAATACATAGGTACAAACCAGTGGGCTCTCTCAACCACCATGCAGTGTAGCTGCATTCACTGTCAACCCCAATTATGCCAGATAGGGTGAAAGCACCATCCAACCCATTAGGCCCTTTGGAATTCTGGCATAGATATTTAAAGGCTTAGTTACAATGTTTGCTTACAGATCATCCGTACTTTATCCTGTTTCTGGCACTAGAGTTGCAGCCCTGGTGGCAGGAACACTGTATCAGTTAGGAAAAGAGGAAGTTAAAGTGATGCGGGAATAATTGTACAGTCATACTAACATTCTATTCACCCACTTTCCCCCAAATCCACCAGAAAAGCAGAGAAATCTACTGACTAGAGACTCTCCTCTTGCCCCCATCATGTTGAATCTGAGCACCCAAGCGTGAAAGCACCTAAGCCAGCCTCTCATACTTTATCTCCTCATGTTTGAGACAACAAATGTTTCCAGTGCCCCTACCAATTCTCTATCAAGCTGTTCCTCTGAGGATGATAAGCAACATGATGTATCCATTTGGTGTGAAATCTCTTTTTCCACTGTTAGACATTATGGGCCATAGAGTATGTTCTTTGGTTTAAAGAAATGTAAGTCAGTGGCTTTACATGGTATAGTATTTTTGCTCCAATCCTTTTATGGTGTTTTGAGCATTTGCATTCGCCACTGGGTATGCAAAGTGTGGTCCACAGTGTCTATTCCTGTCAAGACCCATTCCAAGGCAACTGACACTGGATGGCATAATAAAGTCTGTCTGTCAGCTCTGTACCAAGGACCCACCCTAAGGAAATCTGCCCCATTACCACCCGTTTTCCTTTGTCTTTCCTGAGTTTGTCTTTCTTGCTGGCAGACAGGACAGTTCCTGGCATTTTGTGCCTCTGAGGGTGCAGAGGAATATGTGTCTATGATTACCCCTCTCTTCATTGCTGCCACTCCCCCATGTGCACTCACTCCATGAACCCAGTTGGCCACCTGAAGTAAGTGCAACAAGATATTGACTTAAAGTTGCAATCACCTTTCAGGCTGGGAAAGAGGTTTTTCTCATGAGCATTGATGTGTCTTATTTAATGCATCCCTTAAAATCTTTTTTTTTTTTTTCTTGAGATGTCGTCTCACGGTGTCGCCCAGGCTGGAGTGCAGTGGTGTGTTCTCGGCTCACCACCACCTCTGCCTCCTTGGTTCAAGCAATTCTCCTGCCTCAGCCTCCCGAGTAGCTGGGATTACAGGCGCCCACCACCACACTTGGCTAATTTTTATATTTTTAGTGGAGATGGGATTTTACCATGTTGGCCAGGCTGGTCTTGAATCCACCTGCCTCAGACTCCCAAAATAGTGGGATTACAGGCGTGAGCCACCGTGCCCAGCCACATCCCTTAATTCTTATTGATGTTCATAGGGCCATGACCCGCATGGGCATTCCCTTAAGAATCCAGTTTTCCATTGCCCATCTTCCTGACCATGTAGCTATCCATTGACCAGTGCCCAAGAGTTGGAATGCACCTAGACTTTGGGGAATTCAAGTCTTCCATCACTGCAAGGAAACCAGCATGCAATTGAGCCACTGAGCTTATTTGTTCTCAACTTCTTCAATTAGAATTTGTGTATTATTTGGTCATAGTACACAGCCTTCCAAACAGGATGCTGACCATCCACTGTGAAACTGTTATCTGCAAACCAAGCAGCTTTTTGTTGATTAATCAAGGGCTGTTTATAAGGAACCCCCATGCTCCCCTGCCAAGTGGCTATACAATCTGATAGTTCCTCAGAAATTCCAAAGTGTGTCCCAGAGGAAATGAAACTACCCATTCATGCATATGATGAGAACCTTCTTGTATTCCTTCAGCAGCATATTCCTGTATAAACCATTTCCATTTTATTACAGAGTCAGCTCTTCTGGTCAAGGGCTTCCTCGTCAGAATTTTTCTCTGACATCACCCAAGACATAATAGGTATGTCAGATTTTAAGATTATCAAATGTCTTTCAGTCATAGTGGCAGTTTCAATTAATGCCCAAGAAATAGCAACACAATAATTGTCTCTCTAATAACATGTACTATACTACCATATCTGGAATTTTTTTGGATTCCAATTCCAGTGGTCACCATCAGGCAGCACTTGTGCACTTTTTTTTTTTTGAGACGGAGTCTCACTCTGTCACCCAGGTTGGAGTGCAGTGGTGCCATCTCGGCTCACTGCAACCTCCACCTCCTGAGTTCAAGCAATTCTCATGCCTCAACCTTCTGAATAGTTGGGATTACAGGAAAAATTAGCACCACAACACCCAGCTAATTTTTGTTTTTTTTTAGCAGAGATGGGGTTTCACCATGTTGGCCAGGCTGGTCTCAAATTCCTGACCTCAAATGATCTGCCTGACTCAGCCTACCAAAGTGCTGAGATTAAAAGCGTGAGCCACTGTGCTCGGCCCACTTATGCACATTTTAGCTTCAGTCTGTAGAAGTATAAGTTGCAGATACTTCCAAAGTCAAAATACAGATTTTAAGGGCCCAATATCGATTCAGCCATCGTTTCTTGCAATTCAGACAGTTGGCTATTGTGTAGAGTCCTATTCAAATACAGCTTTCCTTCAGAGACTCTTTTTTCTTTTTCTTTTTTGAGACAGGATCTCAATCTGTCACCCAGGCTGGAGTGCAGTGGTGTGATTATGGCTTACTGTAGCCTCAACCTCTTAGGCACAAATGATCCTCCCACCTCAGGCTCCCGAGTAGCTGGGACAACAAACACACCACACCGTGTCTCGCTGATTTTGGGATTTTTTTGTATAGACAGGATTTCATCATGTTATCCAGGCTGGTCTCCAACTCCCAGGCTCAAGCAATCCACCTGCGTGAGCCTCCTAAGGTGCTGGGATTACAGGCAAGATACTATTATCCTCCTGTTGCACAGGTCAAAACTGAGGCTCAGACAAGATCAGAAACTTGTCCAAGGTCACAGAGTACCAAAACTCAGGGAGGAAAAGACTCCTGGTTGCCTGGTTGTCCTAATATCTATTCTTCTCTTTATTTATTAGTAAAATCTGTAAATTTTGGCTGAGCACATGGCTGCCTAATGTATAATTAGCATTCCCAAACCTCCACAGGATAATCTGCAAAACTAAGTTCTGACAAATGGGATGGGAACAGAAGTCATTCATGCTCTTATAGAAAAGGGGCATGTGTTTTTGTTCTTTTCTCCTCTTCCCACTGGCTACGAAGACAACTTACTTGTGGGAACAGAAGAAATCCTGTTGATGTTAATCTCATACTGGACTAGAGCCTAAAGAAGAAATTAATTCAAAAATAAATGCAGAGTTTTATGCCCACCCAGACCTACTGAATCTGAGCCTACATTTCAACACAAACTTTCAGGGATTTGTATGAGGAGGAAACAGAGGGTATAAGATATTCCTGTCCTTGGTAAAGGCAACTGGACCGGTAGTGGCAGAGCTGGACTCCACAACTCTTCTGCCCCCAAAATATGCAGAAAGTAGAGTCTGTTATGTCTTTGGCCACACAGCAGCTGAACTCCCTTGCCTGCATTTTGAAGCCTCCCCACCCTCCTTAGGCACACCTCTGCTCTCATTACTTAACTGAATATGTCACTCCCTCTCCTGGTATCCCTTAAGCTGAGGGATGGGCTGAGGCCTGGGCCTCAGCAGCCTTCTGTATCTGCCTTGGGTTTGAAGCTAGAGAATGAAGAAGGGGCTGGACCCACATGGGCTCCAGAGGGAGAGGGGAGGAGATGGCAGCTCTGCTGTGAAGCCAGCTCCCCACTGTTAGCGGTGCAGCCTTCTGGTCTTGCCCAGTGCCTGGTGACCCGGGCACTGGGATCATCCCCTGTGGCATCATGTGGGTGTTGTACCTGATGGCAACATCACCAAATCTGATGCTTGAGCTTTCTGGAGAGTCTGTGAGCTCTAAAATTACTTATTCTCAAACATGAAACATACAAATCCTGGAAGTTTGTGTTGAAATGTAGGTTCAGATTCAGTAGGTCTGGGTGGGCATAAAACTCTGCATTTATTTTTAAATTAATTTCTTCTTTAGGCTGTAGTCCAGTATGAGAGATTCTGCAATTTCTTTTTTCTTTTTGTTTTTTTGAGACAGAATCTTGGTCTGTCACCCAGGCTGGAGTGCAGTAGCACAATCTTGACTCACTGCAACCTCCACCTTTCAAGTTCAAGCAGTCCTCCTTCCTCAGCCTCCTAAGGAGCTGGGACTATAGGCATGCATTTTTAGTAGAGACAGGGTTTTGCCGTGTTGGCCAGGATGGTCTCAAACTCCTGTCCTCAAGCAATCTACCAACCTTGGTCTCCCAAAATGATGAGATTACAGGTGTGAGCCATTGTGCCCAGCTGAGACTCTGCATTTAGTTTATTTATTTTTTATTTTTGGAGATAGAGTCATGCTCTTGTCATCCAGCTGGAGTGCAGCGGTGTGATCTCGACTCACTGCAACCTCCGCCCCCTGCATTTTAGCGATTCTCCCAACTTTGCCTCCCAAAGTGCTGGGATTACAGGAGTGAGCCACCATGCACAGCCGAGACTCTGCACAAGCTCCCAGGTGATGCCATCCTTGGCCTGAGGTCCCCCACTTTGCACAGCGAGGTCCCCCACTTTGCACAGCGAGGTTTCATTCAATTTGTTTCTGGCTTAAACTAACACTCTGACTGATAGTTATAGATTCCAACATCTAAAAACTTACAATGTATGGAAAGGCAGCATTTACACATCCATTACCAAAGCACACTAAAGGACATTCTCCAGTTTTTCTGGACTTATAATACCCTATGTCATCCTTGGGGAAAAAGTTCAGATGATATTTAATTCATAAAATCAAAACAAGTTAGAAACTGGGCGGTGGCTCATGTTTGTAGTCCTAGACTTTAGGAGAACAGAGGCAGGCAGATTGCGTGAGCCCAGGAGTTGGAGACCAGCTTGGGCAACATAGCTAGACCTCATTTCTACAAAAAATTAAAAAAATTACGACTGGGTGTGGTGTTTACTCCTGTAATCTCAGCACTTTGGGAGGCCAAGGCAGGTGGATCACTTCAGGTTGGGAGTTCGAGACCAGCACAGCATGGCCAACATGGTGAAACTGTATCTCTTCTACAGATACAAAAATTAGCCGGGCATGGTATCATGTGCCTGTAATCCCAGCTACTCAGGAGGCCAAGGCATGAGAATCACTTGAACCTGGTAAGCAAAGGTTGCAGTAAGCTGAGATCATGCCACTGCACTCCAGCCTGGGCGACAGAGTGAGACTTGGTCTCAATAAATAAATATAAAATAAAATTTAAATTTAAAAATGGGCTGGGCATGGTGGCATGTGTCTGTAGTCCCAACTACTAAGGAGGCTGAAGTAAGAGGATTACCTTGAGCCCCGGACGTCATCTGCAATGAGCTGAGATCACACCACTGTACTTCACCCTGAGTGATAGTGCAAGACCCTATCCAAACAAAAAAAACAAAAACAAGTTAAAAGTATGCTGACGGATATTTTATTATTCTGTATGAGCCCTAGAGGTAATTGGAGACACAGTGATATCTCATCAAAGGAGATTTGGCAATCACTGTATAATGTAGTAACACCTTGAGATGCAGGATTAGATGGGACATAGGTGGCAGAAATGATGACTCCCTGGCTAAAACAACTTTCTTGAAATCGCCTATTCACACACTCCCAATCTCTTTAAGTAACAGGCAAAGAGATAAAGTTTAGCTAGACATAAAGCAGAAGCAGAGTAGTCCTCCTATCGGAAACTGGCAAGGTTCATTCACAATAGAAGTTTAGTGTCTTAAAGTCATCTGGGGCTGCCATAACAATATACCACCAAGACTGGGTGCTTTAAGTGACAGAAATTTATTTTTCATAGTTTTGGATACTGGGAAGTCCAAGATCAGTATGGGGACAGATTCAGTTCCTGCTCAGGGTTCCCTTTCCGGTC
Source organism: Cacajao melanocephalus (assembly GCA_963573385.1). Taxonomy (NCBI): domain Eukaryota; kingdom Metazoa; phylum Chordata; class Mammalia; order Primates; family Pitheciidae; genus Cacajao; species Cacajao melanocephalus. The sequence goes on along the minus strand of CAUYLG010011020.1, from coordinate 20,251 downwards.
TGCAGATGGCCTTTGCCATCTCTTTGGGTGTTCATGACTCCTTCTTGTTGGATAGACAACTCTGATCTTTCTTCTTTAACAGAACTAATCTCATTGTGGGGGTTCCATCTACAAGACCTCAACTAAACCTGATTACCAGCCAAAGGACCTACCTCCTAATTCATCATTTTGGGGATTAGAACTATAAGCAAAAAATAAAATTCTCAGCCTTCTGACTAACTGAATGTACTCCTCCTCATAGCCAAGGGCATTCCAAAATCAACCTGAAAATCTAGCTCAGGTCATAATAAGAGGTGGGGATCAAACATGCTTCTTTATACCCTCCTCTGGTTGGAATTCAGGTACAGGTGACCAGTATTAACATTAAAACAGAGATCTTAACACTGACCAAACAGACTTTCTATAGCAACAAGACATCAAATTTCAACCTGACTCTAGTATAGTATCACATGACATACAGCAGGGCCTGACATAAATCTAAGTATTTTATCTCAATATATTTCTTTGACATATTTTGAAATAATCCTGCAAAGCTGTCTCTTGTGGGGAAATCTACATTCTGTAGAGAATCCCTATTCCTTTCCACATCTTTTCCCTAATCCAGAAGAGAATAAACTGAGAGTCTGGCATCTTTTTAGGTTAGATAGGAGCTCTAAAGCCTGCTACCTGGAGGTTTTATCTCCATGATAAAACCTTGGTGTCCACAATCCCTTAACTTATTCCTTTATATTGATTCCAGGTTTGTAGATGATAACTCTTTTAACCCATTGCCACTCAGAAAATCATTGAATCCACCTATGACCATGAAGCCCACCATTCCAAATTGTCCTGCCTTTCTGGACAGAACCAATGTATCTCATATATAATTGTACTTTAGGTTCTGGGATACATGGGCAGATCATGCAAGATTGTTGCGTAGGTACATATATGGCAATGTGGTTTGCTGCCTCCATCCCTCCATCACCTATATCTGGCATTTCTCCACGTTATTCCTCCCCAACCTCCCTACCCCCCGTGTCCCTCCCCTATTCCCCCCAACAGACCCCAGTGTGTGATGCTCTCCTCCCTATGTCCATGGGTTCTCATTGTTCAATACCCACCTATGAGTGAGAACATGAGGTGTTTGATTTCCTGTTCTTGTATCAATTTGCTAAGAGTGATGGTTTCCAGATTCATCCATGTCCCTACAAAGGACACGAACTCATCGTTATTTATGGCTTCGTAGTATTCCGTGGTGTGTATATGCCACATTTTCCTTGTCCAGTCTATCATCGCTTATATGTGTTGATTGATGTCTTATGTCTCTCAGCATGTATAAACCCAAGCTGTAACCCACCCACCTTGGGCACATGTTCTGAGGATCTCCTGCGGCTGTGTCTTGGGCTATTGGTCACTCATATTTCATGCAGAATCTCTTCAAACATTTTACAGAATTTGACTCTTTACAGCAACAGGTCTTCCATGTAAGAATTTTTGTGGGATGCAAACATTGGGTCCATAACAACAGCTAAAGATTCTTTGGTATGAGTATTTGGTTTCAGCATTAGGAGAGTGTCAGTTCTGGATACAAACCCGTGTTGCCAGCAGTAGTGTGTATTGTAAACCTGGAATAGAATTTCAGTTGGTTTACAGATCCTAAGAAGTAAATGAGGGTACCCTTGTGGGGGTGTCTCATGATCCACAGGTGAAAAATCCACCCATACAGGAGTAACTCATCCCAGTCAGTGGGGAGAGGAGCTCTCTGCCTCTCCGGATTGACAGCGGCCCTTTCTCTTTAAGTCCTTTTTTTGGACAGAAACACTGGAGACTGGGTAATTATTAAAACACAGTAATTTATTTCTGTTTTTGGAGGCTTGAAATTCAATATTCAGGTGAAGTTTAGGTATCGTCACATGCACAAAAGAGACCACATCCCTCCCCTAAGTGCTTTTGAGGAGGGCACGGATACAGCACCGAGAGCCTCCCAGCCCTTAGACCCCATCTCTCCTCAAGGCTCCACCACTGACGGTGTTGTACTGGCTACTGTTTCACTAGGGTGTTGGCAGGGACACAAACATTCATCAAACTGAAACGCTTTTCCACTTCACAAAAGATCCATGGTAAGTGACACTAAGCCAGCTTCTGCAGAGTCAAGACATTCACAAGGGGCACGGCGTGGGTAATACTGGCTTCAAGCCCGGCAGGCGTTTCCACTCCGGGAGCACTGACAGTCCCCCAGCCGGCCTTAGAGTGCAACCACCACCCAGCACCCACCTGCCCCAGTGGTGTTCCTGGCAGCATTGGCCTCAGGGTGCACAGCAAACTGCCCTGCACCCTGGAGGCATCCTGGGCGGAGAGCACCAAGGCTCCCCAGGAGCCGTTCCCTGGGTCAAAGAAAGAAGGTGAGCTTAGCCTGGGGACTCCGGTCAGAGAAAAGGCAGACGGCAGCCTTGGGGGCGGAGGGCAACTGGGCTCTAAGTCCCTGTGAGACACCTGCTGTGCCCTGTCGGTATCCCCAACCCTGGGCTCTGATTCTAATATATTAAAAAAAAAAAGTCTTTAGTGTTTGAAATGAATATTAGTCCAAATTACAAAAGGATAAAACATTAAAAATCAGATGCTTCCTTGGTGCAAAATAATTATACATGCTTGTAATAGGAAAAAAATTCAAATTTCACGTAAGTTTTGATTTACTACCAATAAATCTCTGTGGCTAGAGTATTAATATGTCTATGCTTCAGAAACACCACCACAGCTGTGGATGGGAACACTGTTTACTCCCAACGGGTTGCAGATGTCTTAGAAACACAGTCCTAGACCACAGTTTCAAGAGACCCAAGCAATCACCTCATCTGCTGACTTCCAAGTTGCCCGGCTAGAAGCAGGTCAGGTGCCTGGAGGGTCCCTGAGCAACCCTTCAAAAACCCTCTGTCCTCAATGACCCACCCCCAACCATCAGAGCAGACCCACTTTTGAATGCTTTACCAATCCAGATGCCAGCTGAGAGTTCTTTTCACAGTTGCTTCCACGGCAAAGAAAAAATTACACACTCTCTGAACTAGTCCAAGCCCCTCTCTACAGTGTTTTTTAAAAGTAACAGGACCTTACTGTGGATATTCAAGTTTCTTTAAAAATGAAACACTGCTATAAAAGCATAGAACATCCTCCCCTCTGAAAACTTGTGCCGAAGGAAAAAGCAAACATCAAAAATGGGATTGTGTGGAATAAAGGTGGCTGAGCAATAGACTTCTATTGCTAACTGTGGACTTCTAACTGTGGACTTACATCACAATTGGAACAAATTAGATCTAAATCTACAGTGGGCTCCAGGGTAGAGCTAAGGTCCCAGCTAAGAAGCAGGAAGAACAACGGAACTCAGAGCCTGGAACCAACCCCAGGGTCTCCACGTTAGCATCAGTGGCTGCAGAGCCATTATCAGGACTAATCAAAACCAGGAAAGTAGGCAAAAAAGTCAAGAACTGGTCACCTGAAAACACACAGTCCGAGCAGTGAATCCGTTACCCACCTGGGATCAAGCTCTTCAGCAAGCAGTCTCCTGCATCAACCCAAGGAACCCCGGAAAGTGGGCAGTGGGCTAGGCCAACTACTGGAAACCACCGCCCTAATGGGAACACATTTTAAAAAGCATCAATGGTTGTGTTCTCTGTAGAGAAAGGAGTGAAGTGAGCTTCAGTATGAAAAAGCAGGAGAAAACTTTTCCCATAAAGCAATAGAGCAAAAGAACCCCATGATGTGCAGAAAATAACACTTACAAGAGAGATGCACAGGCAAGGAACTAATAGGAATCTGAATGGTTTTAAATTAAAACAAACTTTCCCACCCATGGAAGAGAGAAAACTATAATCATTTATGTGGCGAAAGAGGAAGGGGGTTATCCAGGTTGACCTAGTGAACTGTCTTGCCCTGGTTTATTCTCACTCAGCCTCAGACCAAAACCCAAGGATCCAGCTTGTGGCAAAAAGGCAAAGGAATAATAACCAAGGATAGGATGATTAAAAGTATGGCCTGTAAGTAAATAATACAAAGCCAGAGGAGAGATATTAAAAGGCGGATTTATTTTCCTTCCAATCATCCATAATTTAGGGATTCTTCCAATAACTGAGAGAAGATATAGCCAAGTTGTGAATTACTGCATGCACGATGCCAGAATAGTGGCAGCCTATATACAGACGAATAAAATCACTTCTCCAGCTAATAAAAGCCAACATGGCCCATTATTGCCTGGGTAAAGTACTCTTGAAGACGACATGATCAGTTTAGAAAAACTGAGGGAAAACTATTTCTAATTAGCATCCTTCCCCCCAAAGTAAATGATCCCAGAGTGAAAGTCCATAACTGTGTCCTTTGCCTAGTGACTTCTGGAAGGTGGATGAAACTTGAAGAGACTCATTAAAGATGGGGTGACTTCTTCTGTACAGCAATGACCTGTGAGCTTACATACCAGCATTGCAAGGTAGGAGAGAATTGCATTCCTTTCTAATCTCTGGAGGCATCAGCATCCAAAGACCGGAGAGTAGGAAAGGAAACTTCAGTGGCCCTCCTGGCAAAGTGGTCCTCGGGAGTTCCAAATGCTTGCCCACCATGTTTGAAAAGTGTTCAGAGAGATGATAATGTTTGACTTCTGATACAATCTTCAGGGGGTGTTTTCACAGTTTTACATAATTAAAGGAATTAAAAATCGAATAGAATTTTCAAAGAAACCTCTCCAAATGTATGAGGATTCTCAGAAGGAACATGACATTTGTTAACCGTGGTAACAACATATAATAACCAAAGTTTTGAATTGATTTGAGTTCAGTTTTAACAATGTACTAAGTCCAGCCAGAAAAAGAGAAGTGCTTGCAAACCAAGTAGGAATCCTGTGGTTTTCCGGATGAAGACCAGAACAACTCCCTCCAGCCCTCCCTGGTCTCTGCTTTCTGTCCTCCCCTCTTTGCCATTTGAGCATCGCTGGCGCCACCCAGTGGCCCCATGACCCCTGCTTCAGTGCCATGGAAGGCCCAGAAGACTCAATGCTCCCAGTACCAGAGTACCAAAGTGACATGATGGACCCCTTACTGAGCTTGGCCACCTGCCTTGACTCCTTTCATTCTCATCAGTAACTAAGACACAGGGGGTTTTGCATCCAATTGGCAAATAGGAACACAGAGGCTTCAAGCTGTATTAAGACTTTGCTTACAGTCAGAAAGCTAGCCAGCACCGGGGCTGGGTTTTCAACCCTTCCTCTGACCCAGTTGCACACATGGTCGTTACGAAGAGGATGGCAGCACTTTGCTTGTTGTTTTATTTGCGTAACTCTCTGATCCCAAGCTTTAAATAACCAAGCAACACATTTTAAACTACACATTTGCTGTTCCCAAAGACACAGCTTAATTCCAAATAAATGACCAACTAAGATAATTTTCTAAATGTATTTACAGACTTAAATATAAGACATCAAACTATGAAACTACTACAAGAAAATACTAGGGAACCCACATGAGACATTGGACTGGGCAAAGAATTCTTATGCAATCAAATGCAACCAAAGCAAAAAATGGACAAATGGAGTCATACCAAGGTAACAAAGAAACTAAGATGGGAGGATCACCTGAACCCAAGAGTTCACGGTTGCAGTGAGCAATGATCCCATCACTGTACTCCAACGTAAGTGACAGAGGGAGACCCTGTCTCTTGTGTGCAAGTGCCACAAAGAGGTTGATATAACCACTGATCCAGGCTCCCTTGGTAAAGGTGAACTTGAAATTTAGGTTTCCTTAAATCAAGGCCCAAGGAAATATTTTTCTACATAGGAAAAAAAAAAATCAAAGAGGAAAGATATAAAAGTAAAATGTCATCCAAGAAGGATGGCTAGCCTTTGCCATGTCACTGTCCCTGCAGTTCACGGGCGGGGATGGGGAAAACCCTCCACAATAGCTAATACGAAGAGCTCTCTCAGGTTCCCAGGAAGTATGCATAAGACCTTTCTAATTAATTTACTTTTAAAAATCTAAAACTCATTAAATAATAGCACTTCTTCTGAATTTGTGCTAATTATACTTAAATGGGATTATTTTTATACCGTGTTGAAGAGGATTTTCCAGCTGAAAGTACTATGTGAATGAGATTACAGAAATCATGCTTTACCTTCTTGGGAACAAATGAAAAACTTACTGTTTAAAAAAATGTTTAAGATTTACTGCTAATTATAAGGATGGTAACTTATTTGAAGAGCACTAAAAACAGTATAAGATAGAAAACATTCAGAGTACGTTGAGTTACAGATTTGACACCAAACTACAATCAATTAAGAATTATTATAGATCTAATGCTTTTTTAAAACCAAACATTCATTGTGAATCTGAATGTGAGATTTTCGGTGACGACTGAATCTGTCTGCTTTGCTTTTTTCAATTCACCATCCACTGCTACAAACATTACAATTATACTGATGATCGGTACAGGTATAAAAGCAGTTTCAAAAACCCCTATGCTAATTTACACAAAAGTTTATAAGATGTAAACAGTGAAGCTTTCTTCCATATTCTGGTTCCATTATGTAATATCCAAACCATCTCCACTCAGGCCACACTGCCTTGCAGAAAAGAGGTGCTTCATAAATATTTACTGTGACAAGACCCAGAATGTTGAACTCATGAGCCCTAGGTGATTTTTATCTTAAAAAACTAGTGTAAAATAGGTTAACCTGGAAGGGATGTCTTATTTGAGAAACTCTAAGGAGAAACCTCAAATCACTCTATTTGACCCAAACACCTCAAATGTCCTCCCAGTGTATTCTAGGGCACTTGCTTCTCAAATCTTCAACAAGGCAAAAGAGTCACTTGGGATTCCTGTGTAGTATAAGTTTTGATGCTGCAGGTCTGGGGTAGGGCTATGATTTTGCTTTTTGACAAGCTCCCAGTTGATGCTGATCCTTATGGTCTCTTAGTTTGCAGAGACTACAATTTGAGTAGCAAGACTGCAGAAAATAGGTGGTCTAGGCTAAATGTGGGGCACCCTGTTCTATGGCCAAGCCTGCTTGTCTGGATTCACCCCACCTTTGGATAGCTCTACCTCCTGTTTTTTCTCCATGTGAAAATAAAATAACCCCGGTCCATGGATCTGAGGATGGGGCACATGGGATTTTCTGCAGCAAGCTCCGAGTTAGGCCCCCGCAGTGGTGGCACCCACCTGCAGTCTTAGATAGCTACTTACTAGGAGGGGAACTTAAATCTACAGGGACAAGAGACACACTTCAATGAACAGGTTATGTTTGACCATAAAGTCTTCAACATTTCTTACTCATTTCCACTGGCATTACCTTTTTAAAGGTGTCGTTATTGGTTGTTACATACACGTGAAGAGTAAAAAATGGCTAAAGGTAGATAACATTGTACAGAATCAGGAGCCCATGGAGGTGCAGTGTTTCTTCATCTATTCTATCCAATCCCAGAGGAGAAAGAGAGCTCCTGTACCAGTTGATACGGGTTGCAGAGTGAACCACAGTATCTTTAACTTTTCAAAAGGGAAGACATTGAGCATCACGTTGGCAACATGGTCGTTAAAATATGATGATAATTGGCTGGGCCTCCGAGCACTTTGGGAGGCTGAGGTTGATAGATTGCTTAAGGTCAGGAATTCAAGACTGGCCCAGGCAACATGGTGAAATCCCATCACTACTGAAAATACAAATATTAGCAGGTCATGCTGTTGGGGGCCTGTGGGCCCAGCTATTTAGGAGGCTGAGGCATGAGAATTGCTTGAACCCGGGCGGCGGAGGTTGTAGTGACCCAAGATCATGCCACTGCACTCCAGCCTAGGTGACAGACTGATAGTCTATTTAAAAAAAGAAAAAAAAAATGAAGATAATTAAGTGTTACAGGCTTTGTATTGGGTGTAAATCGTGTGAGTGCATCTGCTCCCACGCATGCACATGCCCACAAATTAAACCTTAGCGGGCAAGACGCGGAGGCAAAAATGTATAATCCCAGCCCTTTGGGAAGCTGAGGCTGGTTGGATTGCCTCTGGAGCTCAAGACCAGCCTGGGGAACATGGTGTCTACAAAAAAAAAAATACAAAAAGTAGCCCAGTGTGATTGTGCGTACTTGTAGTCCAGACTACCATCAGCCATCTGAGCTCCTTATGCAGGTCAGAGACATGTGTTTGCATGTAAGCAAAAGAGAAAGATTCTGAGAGCCTCCATCTTGCAGGAGCCTCTTTCCATGTGGCCAGGGCCCTCTAGGCTCTCACTGTCCTTTCCTCCATTTCCCCCTTGCCATTTATCCTCAGGGAATGCTCCAGCTTCAGAACCTTTGCACTTACTGTCTTCCCCAACAAATAGCACTGCTGCTTGCTCCCTCATATCCCCTGATCTGTTCCCATGCTGTGCTATCAGAGAGACTCTCCTGACACAACTGCTGTCCCTCTCCTTTTTTCTTTCAGGGCATGGATCCCTCCTGGCATCCTGCACGTTTTAGCATTTGTTCCTGCCTCTCCCGACTAGAATGCAAGCTGCAGGGAAAATGTATCCCTAGGGCCTGGTAAGTGCTCAATGACCACTTTTCCAAGGACCACATTTGCATAATATTAACATGTATTATGAAAGGGAACAGCAGGGAATTGTCCTGTTATATGCACTGGCCACATGTTGCATAAGCATGTCCCTCTCCCTGTGTGATTTAATTTCCATGACTGTGGGGGTGATATTATTGTAATTCCCAATTAACAGATGAGGCACAGAGAGAATCACAGGTGGGGATTGTGCCTGGCAGACAGCAAGCACTCGGTGACTATTAGCTAACTAAGATTAACTATTATTTTCCTATGGAGAAGGGTGGGGACCATGTAAAAATGCAAGGCTTCCAAAGTAGACAACAACCCTCTCACTTGGGGGACACACCTAATGTGTCACAAGAAAGCTTTGGATCTTCCCAATTGGAGCCACTTTTGGGAGAGTCACCTGAAGGGAAGCTAGGCACTCCGGCTCAGCATGATTGACAAGGTCCTTATGCCACTTCTAGGGCCCAGAAAGTGCAGACGGTTCAAGGCACTTTCACATAGGGTGTCTAGACTACTGACCTATCAGGGGAGTGTCTGGGGTTGCAAGAGAACCAGCTTTTAAAAACAGCATTGAAGGCCAGATGCGGTGGCTCACACCTGTAATCGCAGCACTTTTAGAGGCTGAAATGGGCAGATTATCTGAGGTTGGGAGTTTGAGACCAACCTGTCTCTACTAAAAATACAAAAAAATGGCCAGCCAAGGTGGCACAAGCCTGTGACACCAGCTACTCAGGAAGCTGAGGCTGAATTAATTGGTCCCATGAGGCAGAGGTTGCAACGAGCCGAGATTGTGCCACTGCGCTCCAGACTGGGCAATAAGACTAAAACTCCATCTCAAAAAACAACAAACAAACAAAAACAAAAACAAAAAAACCCCAAAAAACAGTATTAAAGATAAAATAGCAAGTAAAGACTAAAGTCTTCAGAACCCTTGTCTCAGAAGATTCTAGGCTAGAGCTGAAGATTCTGAAATACTGACTCAAGATTTGTCTTGCTTTAAAACTCATCTGTTTCCACATTCTTTACCAACTCTAAATGATTTACGATGTAAGTCCTCTTTCACTGCTGTCCAAACTGATGCTAGTAACTAATATATCCTGAAACAATAAGTCACATGTGTAAAATGAAAACAAAGATTCCTTTCTTATTTTTGAAATTAATAGAATTTGTATGTGTTTGACCAGATTCCCCTTGAGAATTGCTCTCAGAATTAGTCATATTCTAAATGAAAACACAGGACAGGAGATGCACACATTGATTAAAAAAAAAGATAAAATGATCGTTTACAAATCATACATTTTTGGCAAAACAGATCCAAACTCTCCAAATTTCCTTACATCACCAATTTTCCTTGAGTCCACAACCAGCCTATTTCACATCAAGAGTCTTTGCTTCTTTGGAAATGTGTGAGAAACTTAAATTGTTTGAATTTGAGTGCAAATCACAAGTCTGGCTTTAATATCAATTTTTTTTTTTTTTTTTTTTTGAAATGGAGTCTCCTTCTGTTGCCCAGGCTGGAGTGCAGTGGTGTGATCCTGACTCACTGCAACCTCCACCTCCTGGGTTCACGCGATTCTCCTGCCTCGGCCTCCCTGAGGAGCTGGGACTACAGGCGTACACCATCACACACAGCTAATTTTTTTATTTTTTATATTTTTGCATTTTTAATACAGATGAGGTTTCACCATGTTGGCCAGACTGGTCTCAAACTCTTGACCTCAGGTGATCCGACAACCTTGGTTGGTGCTGGGATTACAGGCATCAGCCACCATGCCTGACCTTTAATACTAATTTCCTTTGGTGCCACCCAAGTCCTATCCAGCCTTGACTTGGCCCTGCACCACCAGTCTTACCCTGTGCCTGCACATCTAGAAGGTTCTCGTGCACAAGTCAATAATAAAACAGTGCAGAAAGCTACAGCGGGAATACCATTTCTCCATTGCCCTACTTGCTCCTTTCTGTTACCCCTTTCCCAACCACCCCAGGCCCAACTGCCCACTCTGAGCCTCCTTTCCATCTTGAGAGCCCAGGGAGGGCATCTAACCTACTCCCCAGTGGATGAGTAGGACCTCCAATTCTAGAAGCATCTTTGATTTCTCCTAGCCAACATCACAGATGTGCCCCAGGTATACTGCTACTCAGTGTAAGCTAATGTACTCACTCCCATGCTGCCCTTTTTAGCTAACATGACCTCACGCACAAATCAGGCTCAGGAGTAAAGTGAGGAAATGCAAGAAAGATACTAGCACTATTCTCAAATCTTTCCCACCCTCCACATAACTAGACAACCAGAACCAAGGAACAGGAGGAGACACATAGAAGAACAAAAAGATTTGCACATAATGATGAAACCAGTAATACTCACAGCAAATAGTGGCTTTCAGAAAACAAAAGGGAGGGTGGGGCACAGTGGCTCATAACTGGAATCCTAGCACTTTGGGAGGCCGAGACAGGCAGATTACTTGAGGTCAGGAGTTCGAGACCAGCCTGGCTAACATGACAAAATCCCATCTCTACTAAAATATAAAAACTAGCTGGGAACAGTAGTGCACGCCTGTAATCCCAGCTACTTGGGAGACTGAGGCAGAGAATCACTTGAGTGTAGAAGGCAGAGGCTGAAGTGGGTCAAGATCATGCTATTGCACTCCAGCGTGGAAGACAGAGTTAAACTCCATCTCAAAAAAGAGAGCGAGAGAGAGGGTGCAGAAGGTGCACCCTATCCCCACTGGGGTAGGGTCTCATTATGTTGTCCAGGCTGGACTTGAACACCTGGGCTCAAGCAATCTTCCCTCCTCAGCATTCCAAGTAACCGGGAATATTGGCAGAAACCACTCCATGAGGATATAGCAGATTTCTTGATTACTCACTATGTGCTAGGCACTGATGATATATTCATCCTTTTGGATATATTTATTGGTTTACATATAAGTAACTTCACACGTATTTGTATGTGAATATATTTGTATGTGTATATATTTGTATATACACATGTACACATACACATACCTCACATTATCTCAATAATGTCGCTGTGGCTCGAATAACCAGTTGAAGATTTTTAGAACAAAAACTGAGGTTTCCAGAACAAGGAATTCTGTTTTAAGACATCAGCATCAAGATTTGAGCTGAGCCAGCCCCACCCTATCACACAGACTAATTCTTTGAAATGGATCTTTTATACATATCACACCTTTCTAAATGGCTCTGTTTCTTTGGAGAACCTTGATAGACACAGGAGAAATCTGGAATTGGATCATTCACAGAAGCAGCAAAAGGAGAAGAGAGACACAACAGTCCCTAAGCTGAACGTGCTTCTGGGAGGCTGTGATGTGCAAAAACATTAGGAGAACCAGGTCTAGGACCCAGAAAGAGAATCTATATCTGACAACAGATTAATAACCAGAATGTATAATAGCTCAAACAACTTTAGAGGAAAAATTTTAATAATCTGATTTTGAAAATGGACAAAATATCTGAATCTCCAAAGAGGACATAAAATTGGCAAACAGGTATATAAAAAGGTGCTCTACATCCAGCCCAAGTTCCCAGCAGGAGCAGAAGAGGACCCAGTTTCCTAGAGAAGGGACGAAGGAGGCAGTTCTGGCGTCTTCTCAGCACAGTCACAACTCTCAGATGAAGGCAGGACGGTGATGTTATGCTGGTTTTTCGGGGACTGAACTCTTCCTGGAATTCTCTGGAGGAATTCTGAATCCATCCGTCCTGATGGCTGGAAAGCAACACTCAAGGGACCACGTGGAGGAGACAAAAAGACAGAAGGCAACAGACTGTGAGTCCCCGCTCCTCGCCAGCCCTGTCCCTGGGGTTCCAGTCTTATTCGGGCCTATGCTTTCCTCACCCTTTTGACCTGGACAGCTTCTGTTTCACCTTTAAGATCTGACTCAATGGTGCGGTGCCGTGGCTGATTCCTGTAATCGCAGCACTTTGGGAGACCACGGCGGGCAGATCACGAGATCTGGAGTTTGAGACCAGCCTAAACAACATGGTGAAACCCCGTCTCTACTAAAAATACAAAAAAAACTTACCTGGGCATGGTGGTGTGTATGCCAGTAGTGCCAGCTACTCAGGAGGCTGAGGCAGGAGAATCGCTTGAACCTGGAGGTGGAGGTTGTAGTGAGCTAAGACTGCAGCACTGTACTCCCACCTGGGTGACAGAGCAAGACTCCATCTCAAAAAAGAAAGAAGGAAAGAAAAAATAGTCTGACTCAAGAAGTGCCTCTCCAGCTTTTCGAACTTTACTTACCAATCCAGGGCACCCAGGGCAGATGGTGATGATGGCCACGTCCTGTGCACTTAAACTGTTGGCAGCGTGCTGCATAGGAAGTACCTGTGAGCATGAGAGAGACCCATCAAAGGACATTCCAGTGCGGACAACCAGCAAGAGCCCACTGGACCCTTCATCTAAGGAAATACTAATAAATAACCAAAGCGAGCAGCTCACAGGAGCTAGAACACACCCTAAAGTCATGCTCACAACTGCTGGACTAGAAATAAAAGGAATCTGCTGGTGAAGTCAGCACAGGAAGCTGAAAACAGCCCAGGCACAGCCCAGGGTCATGTGCCTGAGGACAAAGGGACAGATGAGCACACAGGGTGGAGGGCACTCTGGGCCAGAACACAAGGAGAAGCTATAACTTCTGATTAGGAAGTATAATGGCTCCTGAGGCCATGGCAGGCAATGGCTATGCTGACAGTAGCACCTCAGCTCCCATCTCGAGGCATCCTCAAAAGTCCACGCACAGAGTGCACTTCGGGGTGAGACGCTCCCTCTGGCACCCATGTCCCCACTGCCAAGAACAGAATCTGCTGGGGAAGCAAGGACCGCACAATCAACCAATACACACACCCTCAATTTTGTTAAAAATAATCCTCTGGAATGAACACACCAAAGTAATAATATTGCTCACCTGCTCGGGTAGGAGAGAATGGGGAATGGAGCAGAGGGGGGATGTCACTGCACCTTTACAAACTTCAAAATGTTCAGGCAACATGAGCATGTCACTTACGGTTTTAAAATAAGTTTAACATAGCGTCTTCTGAGCTGTAAGTCAGATGAGATGGAGTGCTCGGGCAGGAGTCCTGGTGCCTGGAAAGAAGCAAGGGGGCCCTGTGAGGTGAGCCACAGGGGCTGAAGCAGTCTCTGCCCACCGACCTCAGGAGCACAGGTGACCTGTCCCAAAGAACACACGAAAGCAGAACAACCATGACCCACAACTGAGGCTACAGAAACACTCTGGATAAGCAAAAATGGAGATGAGATGTGGAGAACAGAAGGTTTTCCATGATGCAAGGACTTCACGCCTTATCCCCCCCATTTTAACTCTGGTTCACAACTGAATTCACTATAGGTTTAAGCACAGATTTGTTATAAGAATTTCAAAGGAGATAACCAGTGTACGATCAGAAGTGTTACCTAGATCACTTGCATAGATCTGGGTAACAGAGGAATTCAAAATCAACACCAGATGAGACTGTCATTTCCAAGGAAATGCAGTGATTTTTCATTATTATTTCATCTTCATGACTTCAATACAAGATGTTGTTTGAAAGTTCTGAAAATGTTAAATGTTCAATTAGTTACACTGAAACAAATTTCTCTCAAGCAATCTGTGAATGCTACAGATCACAATGAGAAGCTCAAAAATACTGTACCTTCATCCCAAGAGGACTCTTTAAATGTAATCTCTGTCCTTGGAAAACAAGCAGTGAAGGATCAAGGATCAGCCTCAGCAGAAAAGCAGGATCCACCACACCACCCCCACCTCCCCCATGAAGGGAGCACACAGGGAGGGCTGCCCACAGCCTGGAAATTCAAGTCCAGGGGAACAAACTGGCCAGAGACATCTGTGCTGCGCAGATGTCTCTGGCCACTTTGCAGGCCCAGCGGAGTGCAGTGTGGACTGCACTCCGCTGGGCCTGCAAATCCTGACCTCTGCAAGGCACAGGAAGCTCTTCAAAGGCCAAGACCTGGCTCAGTTCATGAAGTCAAGTCCTTGAAGCCTCTCTTCCCTGCCTGAGGGAAGACATATGACCAGGATGCAGGAAAGGGCCCGAGGAAGCATTCGCAGGCCCAGCGGAGTGCAGTCCATACTGCACTCCGCTGGGCCTGCAACTCCTGACCTTTGCAAGGCACCAGAAGATCCTTGAAGGCCAAGACCTTGCTTAGTTCATGAAGTCAAGTCCTTGAAGCCTCTCTTCTCTGCCTGAAGGAAGACATCTGACCAGGATGCAGCAAAGGGCCCAAGGAAGCATTTGCAGGCCCAACGGAGTGCAGTGTGGACTGCACTCTACTGGGCCTGCAGCTCCTGACCTCTGCAAGGCGCTGGAAGCTCCTCGAAGGCCAAGACCTTTGCTCAGGTCATCAAGTCAAGTCCTCGAATCCGCTCTTTGCCTGAGGGAAGACATCCGACCAGGACACAGGAAAGGGCCCCATGGAAGCATGTGCACCTGATTTCATATGGACAGTGGTGGCTGGAGGTACATACCAAGCTTTGGTTTCCACATGAGTGCCGGGCAGAAAAGAATGGATGAGAAGGGGCACAGATGTGACAGAAGACCAGATGGGGGACCTGGTCATAACTTTTGAACCTTCCCAAAGTCAAGAAACCACTTAGGAGGGGACACTGTTCATAGTAAAAAGATACTATTTACACAAATAACTAGAAAAATCAGAAATCATAATGCTTGAACAGAAGTTAAAACTGTAACACTTTAAGGCCTTTGGACTCCCAGTCTGCCTGACACATATGAGGTGGATGAGATGACTCGAAACATTCACACTGACTTCACCTTGCCTTCTGAAAGGCAATTCCTTCTTAGGAAAGGTAGGCTTGTCCACAGGTTGATCTTTTACCAATATTGTAACAGAGCGCACTCCAGTTTTCTTGTACAAATCATCACAGCTTGATACCAATGCACTCTTACAATGGGTGAGGTGCTGCATGTCAGTGCTTCCAACATGTGTGTCCTTTCCATCCAGCAGTTCTAAGAGTTTACCTGAGGAAGCAAGCATAAGCACAGACACACTCAAACATACTCATGGCAGTAGCACTTTCAAGTCTAAAATGAAAATTCTGCAAATTACAGGATCATTGATGAGCTGTGACTTTACCCTCTGCAGCTCACTTCCTCCTCAAATTCCTCAAGGGAAAGAAAAATATCAACTCCGTAGTATCTGCTACAGAGAAGATTCATTGATAAAGAAGATACCCACTTTGAATGAGCTGGGCACTAAGGCCCCATGCTGGATCCTTCTTTCATTTTAAATGGCATTGCCATCACTGGCCACACAGGATCTTCCTGGAAGAGTCCACAGCATCGGTGAGCTATTTATAATCACTCGGGAAGGAAACAAGTAATGTTTTCTTCTGTACATATCTCTTCATTTTCTGAACTTTTGCAAATAGTATACATAACTTAGGAGATTAAACACGGCTACTGGTGTGCATCTGCAGGTGTCTCCTAAATGTTATGAGGCCCCAACATCACCTGTGAGGGTTCCCAGAGCAAGAAACCTCCTCCAGTGGGAGTTTCTGTAGTGAACAAGAGGCTACAACATCATCAAATTCATAAATACAACACACTTAATGCATATATCAATAGACATAGTTCCAAAACAGGCTCATTTACCCTTTCCGGGACTAAGATTTTGGTCTATAAAGACTTATTTCTTAGTGGGACACAGTGGCTCATGCCTGTAATCCCATCACTTTGAGAGGAAGGTGGATGGATTGAACTCAGGAGTTCGAGACCAGCCAGGGCAACATGGTGAAACTCCATCTCTATCAAAAATACAAAAAATTAGCCAAGCACCGTGGCACATACCTATAATCCTAGCTACTTGGGAGGCTGAGATGGGAGGGTTGCTTGAGCCCAAGTGAATGATGCTACAGGGAGCCAAGACTGTGCCACTATACTTCAGCCTGGGTGACAAAGAAAGACCTCATCTGGAAAAAAAAAAAAAAAAAGAGACTTCTCTATTGCCTTCTATTAGACGAACCTCCAGAAAATAACAATAATAAATATAACATCTATAAGAATTGTGAAGCAAACATTTTTACCAAAATTATTCTTGTTAAAGGATTCTACAAAATAACATCATAAAAAGACAAAAAGGTCACTGTCAGGCAGTAGAACCACCAGGTTGTCCAGCAACAACCAGGAAGACACCTACATCTTTGGAACAATGCTAAAGCTGTGGAAACTTCAGTGAACAAAATGCCGCAGCTTCTAAGAAGCAGTTACGACTTACAGAATTCATACAATTATTAAAAATCAGGAGGGCTTTCATGACAGAGGAAAATGCTCACAATAGAATGTTACCTGAAAGGTACATTTAGTTATCACACTGAGTATACAAACAGAAGTCAACATCTCAAGAAGAAATCTTACCAGAACTGTCAAATCATCCTGTTTCTCCGGGAACCCAGTCGAGACCTTCCATTCTCTCTCCATTTAAGGGAAAGGTCAAGTCCTAGAGGCAAGGCTCTTCCATGGATCCACAACCCAAGAGTAAGCCTCAGAGGCGCAAGGCTCTGGGAGTACCTGGTGGCAGCTTGAAGCCAGAAGCACACTCCAGTGCAGTGCACTTGAATACTCCAAGTCAAGTCAACTGTAGAAGGCCCCTTAGCTCGGCAGTGGGATGGGAGACAGGAATGGGTTTAGTGACTTTAGAGTATAAAAGTAAAAACAACTCAAATACACTCTTCCACAGAACAAATTGAGGCTGTTCAACAAAATGCTGGCCCATGATGAGACCCCAGATAAACATTACGGGTCACCAAGGGTGAGGGGAACTAACAACAAGTCAGGTGACCAAGACTCAAAGACTGAAAAGGCCACTGGGCAGTTTTCTGGACTTCTTAAAAACTCCACATTCCTATAGAATAGGAGGGAAGCAGTCTGGACTTGAAATACCTCCATGAGGAATCCTTAAGGGTGAAACCAGTTAAACTACCCTTTTCTGAGCCTCTCAGTGCTGCAGGTACTGCCCCCTGCCCCATGAGACCTGATGAGAGGTGGGTTAAGGTGGCTTTATGTTGACCATGTGGTCACTGGCTACACAGACCAAGGGAAAGCCAACACACAAGGCCAGGCAAATACAGGGCACTTGCATGAACACTCAGAAGTTTCAAGATCTGACTTTGGAGAGACGAGGTCCAGGAGGCTGCCAGGAAGTCTCCATCATGCTGGCCTCAGCTGAGTCACAGAAACGCAGGCTCTGCTGTGCCCAGGAGCCCACAGGGATAAGGGTAGAAAATTAACGCCAAATGGGTAAGGCCAGAAGATTATGACCATGTGAGTAATGCCAGGAGGTTAGTTAAGACCAGGTGGCTTAGCCCAGGGGAGTAACGCCAGGGGTATAGGGAAAGGGGACAAGGACAAAGAAATATAGCCAGATTGGTAGACAAGGTGGGTAAGGCCATGAGGTGGAGACCAGCTGAGTAACACTAGGCAGTTCACACCTGGTGAGTAAGGACAAGAGGTTAGGGTCAGATGTATAAAGCCAGGGGGCTAAGGCAAAGGGCATAGGCCATGAGATTAATGCTGGGCATCCAAGACCAGGCTGTAAAGGTCTGCAGGTGGGCCAGGTGGGGTAACGGTAAGAAGAGAAGGCAAAGGAGCTAAGGCCAAGGTATGGGCAGGTGAGTAAAGCCAGTTAATTAAACCCAGGAAGGTAAGGCTGCTCAGTGGGTAAAGATGGGGAATGCCAGAGGCCTACACAAAGAACGGTAGGCAGTGTGGGTTAAGGGCTATGGGGGATGGCCAGGGCGGCAGCACAAGACATTACAGAAATGTAGTTATGGGCAAGGAGATGAACCCAGGTGGGTAAGACTGGGATGTTAAGGCCAGGTATGAAGGCCAGTGGCTAAGGCATGGTAGGTAAGGCCATGTAAGTTAGAACAAAAGCTTAAGGACAAGTGGGAATGCCAGGTTGGTAAGCTATATTTGTCATCTAGGTAAGGCCATGAGGTTAAGGCCAGGTGGGTAAGTCCAGGTGGCTAATGGGAGGTGTCTAAGTCTGGGGGTGGGGTGGCGAAGCAGTGCTAAATCTGGGGAATAAGGGCAGAGGGTTAACTCCAGGGAAGTAAGCCTAGGGAGGTAAATCCAGTGGTTTAGACCTGGTGGATAAAATCAAAAGTTTACGGACACTTGTGTAAACCAAGTGTGGAGGCCATGTGGGTCATCTATGGTTGATAAGACTAGGTGGGAATACTAGGTGGCTAATCCAGGTTTTTAGAGCCATGGGGTTAAGGTCCATAGTGTTAGGCCTGGTGGGTGAGGCTAATGGGGCATGGCCAGGGCCATAAAATAAGATGGGAAAGGCCCTGGAGTAATGGCAGTGGAGTAAGGCCTCATGGGCAAGATCACGTGGATCTTTGACAGAGATCGAAACTAGCAAATTGAGGCCAGGTAGGTAAGAACAGGTGGATAATGGTGAGCAAGAAGTTATGCCCAGGTGGGTAAGGGCAGAACTATTAGGCCATAAAATTAAGACTCCGTGAGTATGACCAGGGGGTTAATAAAGCCAGATGGATAATGCCAGATTCAGAATACCATGAGGATAAGGTGACGTGTTTAAGCCAATGAGCTTAGGAAGTTCTGCAGAGCATAGTCAGGTTGTTAAAACCAGGTGTTTAAATCCAGCAGAATAGAAGACTATTCCCAGGCCAAAAAATCAATGAGGGAAACACCTAGCTGGATTAAGGGCAATTCTGCAAGCCAGCCAAATGATGACCCAAGACATCATTGGGTAATGGGGATGGGGCTGGGGCTGGATATGGAGTTGGGGGTAAAGCTACAGCTGGGGCTGGAGCTGGGACTGGGACTGAGCCATGGAGTTGGGGGCAAACCTAGGGATGGGCCTGGTGGTGGGCTCGGGCTAGGGCCGGGGCTGGGCTGGGACTGAGACTGGGCCTGGGCCATGGAGTTGGGGGTAAACCTAGGGCTGGGGCTGGGACTGGGCCATGGAGTTGGGGGTAAACCTAGGGCTGGGGCTGGGACTGGGCCGTGGAGTTCGGGGTAAAGCTGGGGATGGCGCTGGAGCTGGGCAATGGAGTTGTGGGTAAAGCTATGGGAAAAGGGCAGGGCGATGATAACAACAAGGGACAAAACCAAGGGAGGTAAACCCAGGGGCTTAAAGCCTGTTAGATAAAACCAGAACGCTAAGGACAGTTGTGAAATCTAAGTGTGGAGGCCATGTGGGTCATGTATGATCAGTAAGAGGTGGGAAAACTAGGTGGCTAATACAGGTTTTTAAGGCCATGATGTTAAGACCCACAGGGTTAATGGGGTCGGGCCAGGGCTGTAAAATGAGGTGGGTAAGGCAACAAGACAAGGGCAGGGGAGCAGTGGCAGGAGCTTCATAAGGCAGGTGGGTAAATTTTAGTGGGTAAAATCAGCTGAGTCTGATGGGAGATTGAGGCCAGCAAATTACAACCAGGTGCTTACGAACACGTGGACAATGGCAAGAAGTTATGGCCAGTCCAGTAAGGCCAGGAATTTTAGGCAAAGTCATGAAGACTGGGTGAGTACGGCAAGGAGGTTAATAAGACCAGATGGATAATGTCCAGTTAATCATACCATGAGGATAAAATAAGGTGATGAATGCAAACAGGTTAATAAAGTTGGCCGAGTTTGGCCAGGTTGTTAAAACCAAGTGTTTAAATCCAGCAGAATAGAAGACTATTCCCAG
>CAUYLG010011016.1:0-72155 GCA_963573385.1 Cacajao melanocephalus | reverse complement strand
ACAATAGGGAAAGGAGAATCTCTTAAATAATGTTGGGAAAACTGGATATCTACATGAGAATAATGAAGTTAGACTCTTACCTCACATCACATACAACAATTAGCTCAAATGGATCAAAGTTTTATCTTGAAAAAAAAAAAAATTTTTTTTTTTTTTTGATTCAGGGTCTCACACAGTCACCCAGGCTGGAGTTCAGGGGTGTGTTCTCAGCTGACCGCAACCACTGCCACCTGGGGTCAATTGATTCTCCCACCATAGCTTCCCAAGTAGCTGGGACTACAGGCATGCGCCACTACACCCAGCTAAATTTTTTTTCTTTCTTTTTTTTTTTTTTTTTTAAGAGACAGGGTTTCACCATGTTGGCCAGGCTGGTCTTGAACCCCTGATCTCAAGTAATCCACCTGTCTCAGCCTCCCAAAGTGCTAGGATTTACCCAGCTGATTTTTTTTTTTTTTTTTTAAAAAGTAGAGAGAGGGTTTTACCACATTGGCTAGACTGCTCTCAAACTCTTGGCCTCAAAGTGATACACTGGCCTTGGCCTCCCAAAGTGGTGGGATTACAGGCATGAGCCACAGCGCCTGGCATTAAGTTCTCATTTTAGAGATGAAGAAACAGATCTGAGAGGCTGTCACTCAGGCAACATCAAGCTGATAATCAGAGGTGGAAGACTTGGGACTCCTATTCTGGTCATATGTGCAAAGGTCCTGTGGTTTCTCCTACTTCATAACATTGCCCTTCTTGCCAAACTTCCAAAATATATTTTAAAATATGTTCCTTGGTTAAAAAAATAGTTAAAAATTATCCTTAAGTTGAATCTTTTTCTTGTCTTACCAAAGTAAATTAATGATTCAAGGATTTTGGGATATTGTATCATCTAAACTACATACATATGGTGGTAATTTGTTTTTTTTGTCATTTGATTTTCAGTGAATTATTTATAAAAGTAATTTTGAACTCCTGACAAAATGGTTGGCTTTTTTTTTTTTAAACCTTGTCAAATTTTTATATGGTATCTCCAATGCAGCTAGGACTTTGGAAATAAATGTTCTTTCTCTGAATTTTTTTGGTGGGGGTGGGTGTTTTCTAGACCTTTTGCTCACACGAGCCATTCTTGGTTTGTTCCAGCTTGCCAACACTTGGTGTCACATGTGAGCCTCCCACATGTATTCACTCTCCATTCCAGCTCTGTGATTGAACTCTGCTCTTATTGACTAGGGGGCAGTTGGGCAGGCATGCTTCATTCCTGGAATTGACAGTCATTCCTAATGTGAGTAAAGGGGAACCTCAATGAGACATCTTTAAACATATGAAAGCATTTGGTTTTAAAATGGAAGAACTGTCAGGTACTGTTAATGCCTGAGCCTTTGCAAGTTACAAGAGAACTGATATGCCTGTTTTCTCCATTCTCTGTATCTTCCTTTAGCAGTTCTATTTGAGTGTTTTCTGTCTATTCGTACTCATTTTTACTCCTTCTGACCCTTTTCTATTTCCCCCTTCTCTGCCTTGTTCTTCTTTTTCAGTTTTGAATATACTAACACTGAATCAGTACTTCTAAAGCCCTTCCTTCTCCCACTGGCTTCACTTGGCCTTCAGACATAATGAGGAGACTGGCTTTTCGAGGCGCTGGTTGTGCTCTGGTAAAGCTGGTAAATTACTGATTATCTACACCCTTTCCCTTATCTGTGCTTCCTTGCCTTTTTCCTTCCACCATTCTTAAATTTTTGTTACCCCTTCCATAAAGATTCCCTCCTTATGTTCATCAAATTCACTTGTGTCTTTGTCATAGCTTGTTTAAAAGGGATTGGTCCTTAATTTCTTTATCTTAACGAACTGAGCCCGGTTTATCAGCCTTTTATAAAAAGAACAAAAATCAGCAAAACTTGGCTGAATTTTGGCTAAGCATTTTGATGCTTTTAACCACTTTCAGCCAACTTCAAACTAATAATACTGTGTAACAAACCAAAGCCTAGAGTAAGGAACATCATCATGGTAGGTTTTGTTTCAAACACTATGTGGTCTTTAGTTTGGAGAAAGAGATGAGACTTCTCTTTTTTCTTAATTGCTCACCAGGATTTTCAAATGTGTTTGTTTTGCTCCTTCTTTCTGTTTTCTGGAAATCCCCAACTTTTCTCTCCATACCACTTGCAACTAGTGCTTTCCTGTTCTAATCATTCAGCTGCTGGCATCATAGTGTCCTGAAATTCAGTGTTTCCGTGTGCCTTACAATTATGAGGTACTCTAATTGTATGAGGTATCTCATAATTGTAAGGCACATGGAAAAGCAGATGAGGTACTGACTCCAGAAGTGACATACCTTGGGGCCTCTGAACCCCAGATCTGCCCGACTACCTCAGGGACTGAAGGATCAATACCTTCAGTGTCAGTGAGTGAAACTGGGATCTTTAAGCTTTAGAAAAAAGCGTTTGAAATCACAATATACTGTTTGATAGTATTGTTAAGATTGTATTACAATGTAAGCATTGCAGGACTTTCTTGGATATATACTGTCCATCTGCAGCAGACAATTTCAGTGGTTGCATTTCTTGTGTTATAGTTAAATGCATGTATTTGTAAAGTTGTCTTAAGATTAGTTTCTTAGCCAGCCCCAAACTGAGAGCATATATTTATGTGTGACCTAAAAGCTCATGTATGAGATGCTCTTGAGAGGATCTACTAAGATTTAAAGCTATGATTTCAAAATTTATGGGCAATAGAGTATGTCATATCACCGAAAAGGAGATTAGTTTGGATTAACAGAAGAGTTTCAAAGGACAGTTTTTCTGTTCTTCTGTCTATGTATAACAAGTCACGTTAAGTGTTTTCTAGGGATATGTTTTGTGGATCCTACTTTAATGAATGGAGGACATTCATTTTCAGAGTATTAATTTTAGGGTACATCTAAAATACTAGAAGGTTAATTGTTGTCCTCTGTCCCCTTACCTTTTTGCATTACTCATTTGTCCTAAGCTCTGCTTCCTACTCTTTTTCCACGCGGTGGCCCACCTAGCAAATGATCATAATTTAAGGCAGTTGGCAAAGCAGATGAGGTGCTGGCTCCAGAGTTGGCTACATTGGGGCCTCCATACCTCAGGCCTGCCTGACCGTCTCAGAGGCTAAAGGATTAATACCTTCAGTACACTAATGTATTTACTACATGTAGGTTGGGAAACTCCAGTCTAGGGCAAATTTGGAACCAGAAGTTGTTGAGTCACTCAGATTGGTGATATGCAAATGAATATACTTTTGTTGAATTTGTCCCATCGAAATTGAAGGTATAGCACTCTGGTAAGTGTGTTGCAGCACTGTGCTGCAACAAGGAAGTCCAGGACTTAGAAAAAAAAAAAAAAAAACCTTATAGCTAGTTAAACTATAACATGTTAAAATGTCCTCCTAAGTGAGCCAGGAGTTTGGTGGCAGGTGACCAGCTGAGGGCTTGGTGACAGTCTATTTAAATGTAAGAACATGGCTAATTATTTCTTTTAGAAGAAGTTGGATTCCATGGGTTCCAAGAGAAGAAGAGCTACCTCCCCTTCCAGCAGTGTCAGCGGGGACTTTGATGATGGGCACCATTCTGTGTCCACACCAGGCCCAAGCAGGAAAAGGAGGAGACTTTCCAATCTTCCAACTGTAGATCCTGTGAGTAACTTGGTTCACTTGGTTTCTGCCTGCTTTTCCCACGATTACCCTATCTTCCCTTTAATGGTAAAATGGTTACAGTGCAAGGCGTCTCCACTTTTTTTAAGATTCTCTGGATTGATAGTCTTTTCTTTTATGAACAGTATGTATTCAGCTAAGTCTTAGAGTAATAGTATAGTCTTATGAATAATTTCAGTGTGTTACATCATATATTTATTTAGCAAATAACTATGTGCCTATCATGTGAAAATACTGTTCTCATGGTTGAGATTTAGCCATGTGGGAAACAAGCCCATTTTTCACATGGAACTTAGATTCTAGTGGAGGAAGTAGAGTGTAAACAAGTAAACAAATAAAGAATAATGTACCCTTAGCTAGTAGTAAGTGCTAAGAAGAAAATTTTGGGTGATTTGGGCTGTTTTGGTGTGAATCCCCTGGAAGAGAGTTCTGGACAGAGAGAACCAGTGCTGAGGGGCTGGGTCAGGGATGGGTTTAGTGTGTCACGGTTACAGAGTAGTGGATGGTCAGGAAGAAGGAAATTGGC
Source organism: Cacajao melanocephalus (assembly GCA_963573385.1). Lineage (NCBI taxonomy): Eukaryota > Metazoa > Chordata > Mammalia > Primates > Pitheciidae > Cacajao > Cacajao melanocephalus. The sequence goes on along the minus strand of CAUYLG010011016.1, from coordinate 67,975 downwards.
CAGCTCCACCCATTCAGAGTATGTAGGGCCCACACAAGCAGTGTTAGGAGTTTAGATTTTTATTCTGTATGTGTTGAGAAACAATTCTGCTGGATGGCTTTAAGCAAGAGAGTGATGAACTGATTTAGTTTAAAAGACAGAATCACCAGGAGCATAAATGTGATGGAAGATACCAAAAAGTTAGTCAACTTGATTGTTTGAAAGGAGACATACTTGCCAGGCGCGGTGGCTCATGCCTGTAATCCCAGCATGTTGGGAGGCAGAGGTGGGTGGATCACCGGGTCAGGAGTTTGAGACCAGCCTGACCAACATGGTGAAACCCCATCTCCTAAAAACACAAAAATTAGCCGAGTGTGATGGTGCGTGCCTGTAATCCCAGCTACTCGGGAGGCTGAGGCAGGAGAATCACTTGAACTCGGGAGGCAGGGGTTGCAGTGAGCTGAGATTGCGCCACTGCACTCTAGCCTGGGTGACAGAGCGAGCCTCCATCTCAAAAAAAAAAAAGGAGACATACTGTCAGCATATTTCAGCCTGTTTGATAATATTGAGAGTCATCATTTTTCTTATCTACTTGCGTAGAAAATAATTTTTATGCCTACACTGGCTTTCTGTTCACTTTTTTGGTGATTTTTCTCCTTTGCTAATGTGTAGATTGCCGTGTGCCATGAACTTTATAACACCATCCGAGACTATAAGGATGAACAGGGCAGACTTCTCTGTGAGCTCTTCATTAGGGCACCAAAGCGAAGGTGAGTTGGAAGCCCATCAGTAGAGTGCGGGGGATTTGGTCCAGAATCCATGTTTAAAGTGTTTGGAAATTGATTTTTTTTTTATTGGCAGGAATGGCTTAAATGATACTGGGATCCAGTTTTAGTCTTTAGTAATCAAGCTATAGTGAAGCTTTTTTTTTTTTAACTAAAAATCTGTTTGGGCCAGGCACAGTAACATGCACCTATAATCCCAGCTACTTGATTTTTTCAGCCAGGCACAGGAACATGCACATGTAGTCTCAGCTACTTGGGAGACTGAGGCAAGAGAATTGCTTGAGCCAAGGAGTTTGAGACCAGCTTGGGCAACTTAATGAGACCCTGTCTCTTAAAAAAAAACAAGGCCAGGCGTGGTGGCTCACACCTGTAATCCCAGCACTTTGGGAGGCCAAGGTGGGTGGATCACAAAGTCAGGAGTTCAAGACCACCCTGGCAAAAATGGTAAAACCTTGTCTCTACTAAAAAAAAACAAAAATTAGCTGGTTGTGGTAGCATGTGCCTGTAATCCCAGCTACTTGGGAGGCTGAGGCAGAGAATTGCTTAAACCCGGGAGGCAGAGGTTGCAGTGAGCTGAGATTGCGCCACTGCACTCTAGCCTGGGTGACAGAGCGAGCCTCCGTCTCAAAAAAAAAAAGTGACCTATGCAGAAGGATCTCTTGGGGCCAAGAATTTGAGACCAGCCTGGGCAACATAGTGAGACCCATCTCTGCAAAAAAATTTTTAACAAATTAGCCAAGTGTGGTGGTGCTTACCTGTAGTCCCAGCTACTAGGGAGGCTGGGGTGGGAGGATTATTTGAGCCCAGGAATTTGAGGCTGCAGTGAGCCATGAGTGTCAATGCATTCCAGCCTGGGTGATTGAGCAAGACCTTGTCTAAAAATAAATATTAAAAAAGGGTACTGGCCTGGCATGGTGGCTCATGCTGTAATCCTAGCACTTTGGGAGGCCTAGGTGGGCAGATCACCTGAGGCCAGGAATTCATGAGCAGCCTGGCCAACGTGTGAATAATGCTACAATGAGCATAGGTGTGCGGATACATCTTTGAGATCCTGCTTTCAATTATTTTGGATGTATACTCAAAAGTGAGATTGCTAGATAATATGATAGTTATATTTGTGAGTTTTTTTTTTTTTTTGAGATAGAATCTCTCTGTTGCCCAGGCTGGAGTGCAGTGGCATGATCCTGGCTAACTGCAACCTCTGCCTCCCAGGTTCAAGCAATTCTCATGTTCCAGCCTCCACAGTAGCTGGGATTACAGACATAGGCCACCATGTCTGGCTAAGTTTTGTATTTTTAGTGGAGACAGGGTTTTGCCATGTTGGCCATGCTGGTCTTGAACTCCTGACCTCAGGTGATCTGCCCACCTCAGCTTCCCAAAGTGCTGGGGATTACAGATGTGAATCACCACTGCAGGCCTATTTGTAATTTTTTTGAGGAACTGCCATATTGTGTTCAATAGCAACTGTACCGTTTTATATTCCCACTAGCAGTGCACAAAGTTTCCACTTTCTCCACAATTTTTTTTAACACTAGTCATCTTAATAGGAGTTGGTGGATCATTGGTTTTGATTTGCATTTTCCTAATGATTAGTGATATTGAGCATTTTTTCATGCACTTATGAGCTGTTTGCACATCTTTTTTTTTTTTTTTTTTTTTTTTTTGATAAAGATTCTCACTCTGTTGCCCAGGCTGGAGTGCAGTGGCGTGATCTCGGCTCAGTGCAACCTCTGCCTCCCAGGTTCAAGTGATTCTCCTGCCTCAGCCTCCTGAGTAGCTGGGACTACAGGCACACACTACCACACCTGGCTAATTTTTTGTACTTTCAGTAGAGATGAGGTTTCACTATGTTGATCAGGCTAGTCTTGAATGCCTGACCTCATGATACACTTGCCTCGGCTCTCAAAGTGCTGGGATTACAAGTGTGAGCCACCATGCCCAGCCTAATTTTTTATTTTTAGTAGAGATGGGGTTTCACCATGTTGGCCAGGCTGGTCTCAAACTGCTGACCTCAGGTGATACACCCACCTTGGCCTCCCAAAGTGCTCGGATTACAGGTGTGAACCATTGTGCCCGGCACCATTTGCACATCTTCTTTGGAGAAATGTCCATTTTGCCCATTTTTGAATTGGGGTGTTTTTCTTTGTTGAGTTTTAGTTCTCTGTACATTCTGGTTATTTCTTATCGATACAGGATTTGTTAATATTTTCTGTCATTCTGTAGGTTGTTTTTTCATTCTGTATGGTGTCCTTAGGGCCACAAAAGATTTTAATTTTCGTGACGTTTACTTTGTCTTTTTCTTTTGTTGCCTGTGCCTTTGGTGTCATATCTAAGAAACTAATGCCAAATCCAATATCATGAAGCTTTCCCCTATGTTTTTGTATTAGTGAGGGTTACCTTAGAGGGAGAGAACTAGGCTGCAAATTTTCTAAACTTTTATGCTCTGCTTCCCTTATAAAACTGAATGCTTTTAACAGTATGCAAGTCACCTCTTGAATGCTTTGCTGCTTAGAAATATCTTCCTCCAGATACCCTAAATCATCTTTCTTGAGCTCAAAGTTCCACAGATGTCCAGGGCAGGGGCAAAATGCCCCCAGTCTCTTTGCTAAAACATAACAAGAGTCACCTCTACTCCAGTTCCCAACAACTTCCTCATCTACATCTGAGACCACCTCAGCCTGGACCTTATTGTCCATATTGCTATCAGGATTTTGGTCAAAGCCAGTCGAGCCTCTAGGAGGTTCCAAACGGTCCCACATTTTCCTGTCTTCTTCTGAGCCCTCCAAACTGTTTCATCCTCTAACTGTTATCCAGTTCCAAAGTTGCTTCCACAAGTATCTTTTCAGCAGCACCCACTCTGCTAGTACCAGTTTACTGTATTAGTTTGTTTTCATGCTGCTAATAAAGACATGCCTGAAATGGGGAAGATAAAGAGGTTTTATTGAGGTTCCATATGCCTGGGGAGGCCTCAGAATCATGGTGGGAGGCAAAAGGCACTTCTTACAACAGTGGCAAGAGAAAAATGAGCAAGAAGCAAAAGTGGAAACCTCTGGTAAACCCATCAGATCTTGTGAGACTTGATCACTATCACATGAATAGCAGGGGAAAGACCAGCCCCCATGATTCAATTACCTCCTCCTGGGTCTCTCCCACAACATGTGGGAATTCTAGGAGATACAATTCAAGTCGAGATTTGGATGGGGACGCAGCCAAACAATATCAGTTTTCCTCTAAGAGTTTTATAGGTTTAGCTCTTACATTTAGGCCTTTGATCCATTTTGAATTAATTTTTGTATGTAGTGTTTAGGTAAGGATCCAGCTTTATTCTTTATATGTGTATATCCAGTTTCCCCAGCATCATTTGTTGAAAACACTGTGCTTTGCTCATTGAATGGTTTTGGCACCTTTGTCAAAATTCATTTGACCATGTATATGAGGGTTATTTCTAGGCTCCATTCTATTCCGTTGGTCTCTCTGTTTATACTAGTAGCACACCATTTTGATTACTGCAGACAACATATTCAGTGACAGAAGACTTAAAGCTTTTCCTCTAAGATCACAAACAAGACAGTGATGCCTGCTTTCACCACTTCTATTCAACACCATGTTCACTGTGGAATAAATCCCACTTGGTTATGGTATATAATTCTTTTAATATGCTGCTGAATTCAGATTGCTAATATTTTCTTGAGAAATTTTGCATCAGTGTTCAGAAGGTGTTGGCTGTTCACTTGGCAATATATTATGGAAAATATTCAGGGAAAGTTGCAGATTATAGTCTCAAACCTTTTGGAAGGCCTAAAGGTTTTACTGGGGCAGGCTGAAGGCCAGTCCATTAAGTTAGGAAGAGATAAAAATAATCAAAGGCCTTCCCAGTTAAGTCTGTTTACCCCACACCCATTCCCCACACCCATTTGTCTCCACTCTGGCGGGCGGGGGGGTAGGGGGATGAGGTGTGGGGGGAGGGGGGATCAAAGGGAAATTACCTGTTAAAATTACCTGTTAATAGCATTTACTCTGGGCCTGAGAACCTAAAGCTTTTACCAGTCGTATAACCACTCTTTTAACCATGTTAATTATCCACAGGTGTGTTAACTTAGAACTTCTTTTGTAATGTCTAGGGAATAAATGTGTAGATAAACAGGGAATCTAGGTTAGTTGGTTGCATTTCACCCTCTAAAAGCAGCCAATGGCCATCCCTAGCCCACTTAAAACACTGTAATGGTGTAAGAGTGCATTCATTCATTGGTTAAGTCAGAGTCTGCAGGTCAAACTTCCACTAAGATAACCCATGTCTCAATAAGGGATACTGATCTGTAGTTTTATTGCAGTGTCTTTGTCTGCCTTTGGTATTGGAGTAATGCTAGCTTCATAGAATAAGTTAGGACATGATCTCTATTCTTCAATTTTTTGGAAAAGTTTCCTAAGGATTGGTGTTAGTTCTTGAAATGTCTGGTAGAATTCATCAGTGAAGCTATCAGTCTAGGGCTTTTCTTTGTGGGAGTTTTTTTTTTTTTTTATTACTGATTCAGTTTCCTTACTAGATATAGGTTTACTCAGGCTTTGTTTTTTTTTGTTGTTGTTGTTGTTTTTTGAGACAGAGTCTTGCTCTGTTGCTCAGGTTGGAGTGCAGTGGCGCGATCTCAGCTCGCTGCAATCTCCGCCTCCTGGGTTCAAGCAATTCTCCTGCCTCAGCTTCCCAAGTAGCTGGGATTATAGGTGCCCACCACCATGCCCAGCTAATTTTTCTACTTTTTATAGAGATGGAGTTTCACCATCTTGGCCAGGCTGGTCTTGAATTCCTGACCTCGTGATCCACCTGCCTTGGCCTCCCAAAGTACTGTGATTATAGGCGTGAGCTACTGCACCCAGCCCAGGCTTTGTATTTCTTTAGTAGGTTGTATGTTTCTAGGAAATTATCCATTTCTTCTAATTTATCTAATTTGTTGGCATACATATTTTCCTAGAGCGCTCTCAAAATCCTTTTGATTTCTGTGGCATTGGTTGTAATGTCTCCTCTTTATGATTTTAGTTATTTGCATCTCTCTTCTCCTTTCCTTCTTCCCTTCCTCCTTCCTTCCTTTTTTTTTTTTTTTTGGAGACAGGATTTTGCTTTATCACCCAGGCTGGAGTGTAGTGGCAGTCACAGCTCAATGCAGCCTCAGTCTCCTGGACTCAGGCAGTCCTGTCACCTGCATGCCACACACCTGGCCTATATATATATAAAACACATAAAAAATCTGTTGCATATATATTTTTTTATTTATACATATGGAAATATGTATGTTGGATCCTTACCTAACACTACGTACATTTATTTTTTTAAATGTATATAATGTTAGGTAAGGAGATACGTGTGTGTGTGTGTGTGTGCGCGTGTGTGTGTGTATATATATATATATGTATTATTTTTTTTTTTTTGGAGAGACAGGGTCTCCCTATGTTGCTCACTCTGGTCTCAAACTCCTGGGCTCAAGTGGTCTACCTACCTTGGCCTCCCAAAGTGCTAGGATTATAGGCGTGAGCCACCACACCCAGCCTCTCTTTCTTTCTTAATCTGGCTAGGGTTTTACCAATTTTGTTGATCTTTAATTTTTAAAATTATTTTTCTGTTCTCTGATTTCATTTATCTGCATTCTATCTATCTATCTATCCGTCTATCTATTTATTTATTTGTGATAGTGTCTCGCTCTGTTATCCAGGCTGGAGTGCAGTGGTGCAATCACAACTTACTGCAACCTCGACCTTCTAGGTTCAAGTGATTCTAATGCTTCAACTTCCCAGGTAGCTGAGATTACAGGCATGCACCACCATGCCTGGCTAATTTTTGTGTTTTAGTAGAGACAGGGTTTCACTTTGTTGCCCAGGCTGGTCTCAAACTCTTGGCCTCAAGTGATCTGTCTGCCTTAGCCTCCCAAAGTGCTGGGATTACAGGCATGAGCCACCTGGGCTTCCATTCTGTTTATTTATTTATTATCTACTGCTAGCTTTGAGTTTAGTTTGTTCTTTCTCTAATTTGTTGAGAGTGCTTTTTTTTTTGAGACAGAGTCCCACTCTCGCCTAGGCTGGAGTGCAGTGGCACAGTCTTGGCTCACTGCAACCTTACCTCCTGGGTTCAAGCGATTCTCCAGCCTCAGCCTCCCGAGTAGCTTGGATTACAGGCACACACCACCATGCCCAGCTAATTTTTTTTTGTTCTTTTAGTAGAGATGGGGTTTTGCCATGTTGGCTGGGCTGAGCTTGAACTCCTGACCTCAGGTAATCCACCAGACTTGGCCTCTCAAAGTGCTGGGATTACAGACATGACCGACCGTGCCTGGCCAACAGTTAAGCATATTTTTGAAATTATTTAATTTTTTTGTTTCATTTTGTTTTTTAACACTTGGTTCACATAGGCAGCATAAAAATTAATAGTTCTTATGGCTGGGGACCATGGCTCACCCTTGTAATCCCAGCATTTTGGGAGGCCGAGGCTGGTGAATCACTTGAGGTCAGGAGTTCAAGACCAGCCTGGCCAATGTGGGGAAACCTCGTCTCTACTAAAAATACAAAAATTAGCTGGGTGTGGTGGGGCGCCTGTAATCCCAGCTACTTGGGAGGCTGAGGCAGGACAATCACTTGAGCCCGAGAGGCGGAGGTTGCAGTGAGCTGAGATCACACCATTGCACTCCAGCCTAGCCAACAAGAGTAAAATTCCATCTCAAAAAAACAAATAAATAAATGAAATTTAATAGCTTTTAAGACAATATTGAAGTTTTCATAGTGATAGTTAAAAAGGATCAGTTTTTCAAATTACACTGAGAGGCATCTTGCATATGCCTTGCATATCTTGCACCCCTAACTGGAACATCCTTCCTCTCTTGCTGTCAAAATATCATCACTATTCTGTTCAAAACTCTGGCAACTGGCTGGGTGCAGTGGCTCACACCTGTAATCTCAGCAATTTGGGAGGCCAAGGCAGACGAGTCACCTGAGGTCAGGAGTTCGAGACCAGCCTGGCTAACATGGAGAAACTCCGTCTGTATTAAAAATACAAAATTAGCTGGGCATGGTGGCGTGCACCTGCAATCCCAGCTACTCGGAAGGCTGAGGTAGGAGAATCATTTGAACCCGAGAGGCAGAAGTTGCAGTGAGCCAAGATCGTGCCATTGCACTCTAGCCTCTACAACAAGAGTGAAACTGTCTCAGGAAGAAAAAAAAACAACTCTGGCAATTGAAGTTATTTGTTCTGAAAACATACATAAGTGTGTTAGGCAGAAAACTGGTCTCTGAATACTTCCACATTCTAATCCCTGGAACCTGTGAATATGTTGTGTTACGTGGCAGAGGGGAATTAAGTTTGCTAATCAGCTGATCTTGAATTGGAGAGGTTATCCTGGATTATCCATGTGGGTCCTTAAATTGGGAAGAGGGAGACAAGTTCAGTCAGAGAGAGATTTGAAGATGCTATACTGCTGGCTTTGAAGATGGAGGAAGGAGACTACAAGCCAAGGAATGCAGGTGAGCTCTAGAAGCTGAAAAAGGCAAGGAAACCTTTTTCACTGGATGCTCTCTACTAGAACCTCCAGAGGGCATACAGCCCTGCTAATACCTCGATTTTAGACCAGTGAGACCCATTTTGGACTTCTGACCTCTAGAACGAATATAATAAATGTGTTTTGTTTTAAGCCCCTAAGTTTGTAGTAATTTGTTACAGCAGCTCTAGAACGCTAATACAGTGAGTTAACTAAAGATTTAGATTCATTCATGACTGTTGATACTACAGTGGGTAGCTGCCAAGCTCTAAGTTGAACTGAAGGCAAATTTCTCACCTCAATGAGCAGAGCCACTGAGAGTGCAGTGTCACCATCCTGAATTAGTAGAGCCCTGTAAATTAGCCATGGTCGGAAAGAAAGAGTTGTTTTTAAAATGAGGTATCTGTCTCCATATCTGAGTTGGTTAATCAGTAATAGTCTTCTCAAAGTTATTTAATTAGCATAAAGTAGTAAGAGCATGTATTTATTGTTTGCCACATTCTAGACACGATACCAAGCATTTTTTAGATTATATCTTATTTAAAATTCTGAGCTATCGCAGTTTATAGGTGAGAACTTGCACAAGTTCTTGTAACTACTAAGATAGCTGATATTTAGACTAAAGTCGTTCTGACTCCAAAGTCTGTACTCTTAACCATTATGTGGTATAGAGTAGCAGCATCATACTGACATATACAAAACCTTTTACAGAAGATACCATCCCTCTGCTGCCTCCTTTTTACTGGCAGGTTAGTGCTGAGTGGCAGAGGATACAGACCTTGCATGCTGGACCACTGTCATGTTACAACCTCAAAGATAATGGTGCCTTTCTCTGACACTCCTCTGTGGAGTGTATATTTTTTCTTAAGTATTTATAAAAAGTAGTAGTGCTCAGAGCTACACAATTTGTGAATCCCATTTTGATACTTCATTTTAGTTACTGTATTTGGCTGCTTTGTAGTAGGACATCGAAATCAACAATGGCTGAAACAAAAGAGAAATTTCTTTCTTGTGTAAAAGTCCTGTTCTGTGAAGTTGTCAAGGTCCAAGTATTAGCTAACTCCATTCTGCTGTCTTTGTGGTATCACTCTTGTCTGCATGGTCTGAGATGACTCACTACCACAACTACCTTCCAGCCAGTATGGCAAAAGAAGGAGTGTTAAGGGTATGACTCGGATATGACATACTTCAGCTCTTGTATTGGCTAGCTTCAGTTATGCTGGAGAATATAGTCTTTAAGGGTTTTTGTTGTTGTTGTTTTTTCCTTGGAGATGAGGCTTCATCATGTCACACAGGCTGGAATGTAGGCTACTCACAGGCACCATCATTGCACACTACAGCCTTGACCTCCTGGGCTCAAGCAGTCCTCCCTCAGCCTCCCAAGTAGCTGGGACTACGGGCATGCAACACCATGCTGGCTGAGAATATGGTCTTTTTTTTTTTTTCTTTCTTTCTTTGTTTTTTTTTTTGAGAGACAGAGTCTCGCTCTGTCGCCCAAGCTGGAGTGTAATGGTGCAGTCTTGGCTCACTACAACCTCCGCCTCCTAGGTTCAAGCAATTCTGCCTCAGCCTCTCGAGTAGCTGGGACTACAGGCACATGTCACCACGCCCAGCTAATTTTAGTATTTTTGGTAGATACAGGATTTCACTGTGTTGGCCAGGGTGGTCTCAATCTTTTGACTTCATGATTCGCCTGCCTCAGCCTCCCAAAGTGCTAGGATTACAGGTGTGAGCCACTGTGCCCAGCCGAGAATATGGTCTGTAGTAGCCATGCAGCATCTTAGAATGCTGTCATCCTGGGAAGAAAGGAGAATGGTGTAGGGAGTAGCCAGCAGGTTTTCTGCACACCAGGGCTAGTGTTTCTCACTGTTCTGATGAAAACTTTACGTTTTGGCTATTTTACAGCCATATGCCAGACTGCCCTCACCTGTTGTTGAAAGAGAAAAGTTGTTTTGAAAGAACCTACAATATAATCCTGTTTATGTTAAATTTGGCTTGTGTGTACATGTGCCTAGAGAGAAGTCTGGAAGAATGTCTATGAAAATACGAATAGTGCTATTTATTCTGGATTATAAGGATGACTTTTACTTTTGATGGTTTCCTATATGTTTGATTTCAGTGGAAAAAATTAGTAAAACTCTTTCAGTTTAAAATGGGAGGACCCTGTTTTGACCATACGATATAGATGAGTGGTTGGGATCCTGATATTTCTTTTGTATTTGTGGTAATTTTAAAAATGTGAGGAATCTTGTAGCAGTGATTCTGGGTGATAGTGTTCTTTCTAGGCACATGTCCTCATTGAGTTCTCAGATGTCTATAGATAATCCCCTAAACTTGAGAGACTGCTGAGGTCCTGCCTCAGTAAGGAGCACTGGACTGTGGTCCAGTAGGCCCAGATGGAGAGGACCATTTTGGATATTAAGTTATCAAAGCCCTAATGTTTGCTGTGAGAAAGTCCCCTGAGGCCGGGCACAGTGGCTCACGCCTGTAAACCCAGCACTTTGGGAGGCTGAGGCGGGCTGATAGCTGTACTTGGCTCAGGAGTTCGAGACCAGCCTGGGCAACATGGTGAAACCCTATCACACACACACAAAAAAACAAAGCAAAACCGAGAAAGTCCCTTGAAAGCACTGACAACATCAGTATTCTTTCTGCTTTTTCTCTGATTTCTCAAGATTCTCTCTGAATTTTTTTGGTTGAAAAAAGTTTGTGTATAAGTGGACCTGCATGGTCAACAGTACTGTATTAACATTTATTTCCTGATTTTGATGGTTGAATTGTGGTCCTTGTTTGTAGGAAACAAACATTAAATGATCAAGAATGATGAGGCGTCATGTCAGAGCTTATTCAGATGGTTCAGAAAAAAAGTACTACTTTTGCAACTTTTATGTCAGAATTAAAAAGTAAAAAATAATTTAAGTATATGTAACAAAAGAATGATTATAACCTGTCAGCTAAGGTTCCAAGAGAGATTTAAGCCTTAATCACCATGATATTTGTAATAACTTATCTCTTACACATCTAGAATGGGGCTGAATACCTACCCCTGTAGAAGATAAGCCTTCTAAGGCTTATCTCGGGTAACTTCATTTGAAAAAAGCCAGAAAAAATAATAAATATCCGTGAACCCTAAACCCAGGAAGTTATTTTGGGAACTTAAGAAATTGTCATTAAAATTACTTAAGAAATTTAAGAAAAAAATTAATTATTTTAAGAAATTTTGTCATCATAATTACCTTCAAAGTTTCTTGTGTGTTCCTTACTGCTCCCTCCTGCAAGGTATAACTGCTAAGCTAAATTTTGTGTTTCTTAGTCCCATGCTTTTTTTTTTTCCCCAAGAGTTTAGTTGTATTTAGATGTCTCTTAAATTCGTTCATCTTTGGTAAGCTACTTAAGCCAAGGGATCATCTTCCTCCTTTGTAATTATAGTAATTGCTATTAAAGCAGCGTGTGTAATAGGCATTTGATAGAACTTAGTAGAAAAAATGTATGTAGTCACTCACTTACTGAAGAAAGAATCCATTTTGTAAGTTTATAAAGAGAGTTGAAACATGTCTCTATTTTCACACTTTTGAGCACTATGAAAGTTGAGTCATCTTCATTTATAAAGGATACCGCCAACATAGTAAGTTTAGCATTGGTGCCGTAAACATTAAATATTTAGCACATAAAAGACCATCACAGATGTTAATTTAGGTTTTTATGTCATTAACACATGTTTTGAAAAGGGAATGCATATGCATCTTGCTTTTGTTACTCTCTTTTAGGTCCAGTAATGTGAGTTTGATGGCAGATTTTTTTTTTAAAAGCTCCAAAGTCCATGAAAGATTCTGATATGCTCTGTCACTTGGAATGTTGAACATTATCATAATAGTTTTGAAATACAACTTCTTGTAAGCTTCAGATTAATATCTCTTTAAAAAAATCTAAATTATAACAGAAATCAACCAGACTATTATGAAGTGGTTTCTCAGCCCATTGATTTGATGAAAATCCAGCAGAAACTAAAAATGGAAGAGTATGATGATGTTAATTTGCTGACTGCTGACTTCCAGCTCCTTTTTAACAATGCAAAGGCCTATTATAAGGTAAGAAATTATGAAATTTGGAAGATCCCAATTTGATTATTGTCTGGCTTTCTAACACATAAATCTGGCAGGTGAGTAGTGCTTTCTTTTTGTGGCTTGAGTTCATTTGTCTTATTTGTGAAGAGACTGAACATTCAAATGATTTTTATTTCTTATATATTTACATATTTTAATTTATTACTTTTTGAGATAGGGTCTTGCTCTGTTACTGGGGCTGGAATGCGGTGGTGAGATCTCTGCTTACAGCAACCTCCACCTTCCAGGTTCAAGCAATCCTCCCACCTCAGCTTCCTGAGTAGCTGGCACTAGAGGCGTGTGCCACCATGCCCAGCTAATTTTCATTTGTTTTGTAGTGATGGGGGTTTCACCATGTTGCCCAGGCTGGTACTCCTGGGCTCAAGTGATCTACCTGCCTTGGCTTCCTGACGTGCTGGGTTTACAGGCATGAGCCACTTCACCTAGCCCATATTCATATGATTATAAGCCATTCTTATTTCTCCTCTGTCTGTTCAGATCTTTTGCCCATTTTTCTCTTGGTTTGTTAGCCATTTTCGTATTTCTGGAATTTTTTTTTCTTTTTTTTTTTTTTTAAGAGACAGAGTCTCACTATCCCAGGCTGGTCTCAAACTCCTGGCCTCAAGTAATCCTCCTGCCTCAGCCTTTGTAGCTGGTACTACAGATAAGAGCCACCACTCCTGGCTTTAGAAATTTTTTTTTTTTTTTTGAGACAAAGTCCCACTCTGTTTTCCAGGCTGGAGTGCAGTGGCACAATCTCGGCTCACTGGAACCTCTGCTTCCTGAGTTCAGGCGATTCTCCTGCCTCAGCCTCCCGAGTAGCTGGGATTACAGGTGCCTGCTACCACACCTGACTAATTTTTTGTATTTTTAGTAGAAATGGGGTTTTATTATGTTGGCCAGGCTGGTCTCCAACTCCTGACCTCAAGTGACCCACCCACCTTGGCCTCCCAAAGTGCTCAGATGACAGGTGTGAGCCACCATGCCCGGCCATAGAAATTTTTAAATTATTGTAGATACTAATCCTTTTTTGATATGTGGTTTTTAAAAATTTTTTATTTTTTGATTTTGTATGTTTCAGATATCTTCTCCCACTGTGTGCATATCTTTTCACCCTTCATGGTGTTTTTTGATGAACAGAAATGTTTTATTTTATTTATTTATATAGATATACATATATATTTATTTATTTTAAAAGATGGGGTTTCACCATGTTGGCCAGGATGGTCTCTATCTCCTGACCTCGTGGTCCACCCACCTCGGCCTCCCAAAGTGCTGGGATTACAGGCATGAGCCACCGTGCTTGTCCATGTTTTATTTTAATATAATCAAATTTATCATTCTTTAAGTTTGGTTTATTCTTCGTATCTTGTTTCAGAAATTCCTCTTGCCCAAAGATTATATTCTTTCTTCTCTTGTATACTCTTCTTAAAGTTTTATACTTTTGTCTTTCATATAAGCCTTTAATGCAGCTGGGATTGGTTTTTGTCTTTTATAAGATAGGACTCTTTTTCCCACAGGTACAGCCAACACTATTCTCTCTGCATTTGTTCACAGTCACTGCTGTCGTTTCTGTGTGTTCATGGATCTGTTTCTGTCCTTTTATTCTGTTCCAAAGGCCAGTTTCTCTGTTACTAGGTCATTCTATTTCTATCTTAATTACTTTGGCTTTATAATTCTTTTTTTCTTTTTTTTTTTTTGAGACGGAGTCTCACTCTGTCATCAGGCTGGAATGCAGTGGTGCGATCTCGGCTCACTGTAACCTCCGCCTCATGGCTTCAAGTGATTGCCCTGCCTCAGCTTCCTGAGTAGCTGGGACTACAGGCCTGTGCCACCACACCAAGCTAATTTTTTTGTGTGTATTTTAGTAGAGACAGGGTTTCACCATGTTGTCCAGGATGGTCTTGATCTCCTGACCTCGTGATTTGCCTGTCTCGGTCTCCCATAATGTTGGGATTACAGGCGTGAGCCACCATGCCCGGCCTAATTCCAACAATCTCCTTTGTTGCCCAGGCTGGAGTGCAGTGGTATGATCTTGGCTCACTACAGCTCCCGTCTCCTGGGCCCAAACAATCCTCCTATCTTAGCCTCCCAGTTAGCGTGCAAACATCACACCTAGCTGACTTTTTGTATTTTTGGTAGAGATGGGATTTTGCCATGTTGCCTAGGCTGGTCTTGAACTTCCTGAGCTCAAGCAATACACCTGCCTTAGCCTCCCAAAGTGCTGGGATTATAGGCATGAGCTACCATGCCCAACTTGCTTTCTAATTCTTTATCGAGTAAGAAAGTAGGTTAACTATACTTGACCTTTTGCCATTTCTTACACATTTTACATTAGTGAGTTAAGTCAACAAGCACACAAAAAATTTTTTTTGAATTTTTATTGTGATTGTATCAACTATAGGTCATATTAGCGAAAACTGACATAATGTTGACTGTTTCAGTCTGTGAATTTGGTATGTCTTCATTTATTTACACCTTTTTAAAAGTGTCTTAGTAAAGCTTTAAATGTTTCTTCGTAAAGATTCTACAAATATGTTGTTAAGTTTATTCTTGAAATTATAGATGTTTTTGTTTTGTTTTGAGACGGAGTCTTGCTCTGTCACCAGGCTAGAGTGCAGAGGCATGATCTCAGTTCACTGCAACCTCCAATTCCCTGGTTCCAGTGATTCTCCTGCCTCAGCCTCCCAAGTAGGTGGGATTACAGGCACGCGCCACCATGCCCAGCTAATTTTTCTATTTTTAGTAGAGACAGGGTTTCACCATGTTGGCCAGGATGGTCTCGATCTCCTGACCTCATGACCCACCTGCCTCAACCTCCTGAAGTGCTGGGATTACAGGTGTGAACCACCACACCTGGCCTGTTTTTTGGTTCTTTTGAGACGAGTCTTGCTCTGTCACCCAAGCTGGAGTGCAGTGGCATAATCTTGACTCACTGCAACCTCCATCTCCTGGGTTCAAGCGATTCTGCTTTGGCTTCCTGAGTAGCTAGGACTACAGGTGCATACCACCATGCCTGGCTAATTTTTTATGTTTTAGTATAGAGATGGGGTTTCACCGTGTGGCCCAGGTTGGTCTTGAACTCCTGAGCTCAGGTAATCCACCTGCCTCGGCCTCCCAAAATGCTGGGATTACAGGCATGAGCCACCACAGCCAGCATATATATGTATTTTAAAATTGAGATAATATAATTTATACAGCCTCTTAAAATGTAGAATTAAGGGGTTTTTAGTTATTGACAAAATTTTGCAACTATCACTACTATATAACTATAGAATATAAAAGAAAACCCTGTACCCATTAGCAGGCACTCCCCTTTCCCCCATGGCAGCCCTTGGCAACCACTAATTTACTTTCCTACTGTATGGATTTGCTTGTTCAGGCATTGCATATAAATAGAGTCATACATATGGCCTTTTGTGATCGGCTTTTTTCAGTGAATATAATGTCTTCAGGTATCATCCATGTTGCAACGTGTATCAGTACTTCGTTCTGTTTTATGGCTGAATCATACTCCGTTGTATGGATATACCACATTTTGTTTATCCATTCCCTGGTTGATGGAAATTTGGTTTCTGCTTTTAGCTGTTATGATTTAATGCTGCTGTGAATTTTGTGAACATACCCAGAGTACCATTTATATAGCACAGCGCTCTGCTTGTGTTCGTTGGATCACATGCTCTGCTTTTTAATTATGTGGCTACAATCTTTTTTTTTTTAATCGTGGAAATCTTATGAACAACCTTTTTTTTTTTTGGAGACAGAATCTCACTCTGTCACCCAAGGTGGAATGCAGTGGCACAATCTCAGCTCACTGCAACTTCCACCACCCGAGTTCAAGCGATTCTCCTGCCTCAGCTTCTGGAGTAGCTGGAACTACAGGTGTGTGCTTCCACACTTGGCTAATTTTTGTATTTTTAGTAGAGGTGGGGTTTCACCCTGTTGGCCAGGCTGATCTTGATCTTGAACTCCTGACCTCAGGTGATCCACTTGCCCTGGCCTCCCAAAGAGCTGAGATTACAGGTATGAGCCACTGTGCCCAGCCCTTTTAAAATCTTTTATATGCTTACTGATTTGCCTGCATGAACTATCTATCCACTTACTGAATTCAGTGTTTTAAAATCTCTTACCCTGGTGCTCGCTTCGGCAGCACATATACTAAAATTGGAACGATACAGAGATTAGCATGGCCCCTGTGCAAGGATGACATTAAAAAAAAAAACTCTTACTCTGATTATGGATGTATCTATTTCTCCTTATAATTCTGTTAATATTTGCTTATATGTTTTGAAATTATGCAAATAGGAAAATAGAAGTTTAAAATTATTGTCCTAGAAAATTGAACTTTTTGGCATTATATGATAGCCCTTTTTATTACTAGTATTTTATTTGGTCTATTTTGTCTGAAATTAATGTAGTTATGCTAGTTTTGTTTTGCTGTTTACCTAGTTTTTTTCATTTTTATACTTTTAATACATTCATATTCTTTCAGTGCTTAGGTATGTCTTGTAAACAACATACATCTGAACTTCTGTTACTCCAGTGTATAATCTTTACCTTTTAACTGGAGCATTTTCAACTCTTTACAGTTTTAGTAATTATCATTATGTTTGGATAAATTTTTGAAGTCTAAATTTCTACTTTCTATTCATCTCATCTTTTTATTTATTTTATTTTATATATTTTTTGAGATGGAGTCTTGCTCAGCTGCCCAGGCCGGAGTGGAGTGGCGTGATCTTAGCTCACTGCAACCACCTTCTCCCGGGTTCAAGCAATTCTCCCCTCTCAGCCTCCCAAGTAGCTGGGATGACAGGCACCTGCCATCATGCCTGGCTAATTTTTGTATTTTAGTAGAGACGGGGCTTCACCATGTTGGCCAGACTGGTCTTAAACTCCTGACCTCAGATGATCCACCCACCTCAGCCTCCCAAAGTGCTAGGATTATAGGCATTAGCCGCCACGCCTGGCATTAAATCCTTTTAAGAGATGAAGTCTCACTAAGTTGCCCAGGCTGGCCTCAGATGCCTGGACTCAAGCAAACTTCCCACCTCAGCCTCCAGGTAGCTAGGACTGTAGGTGCCCACCACCTTGCTCAGTTTCTTTATCTTACTCTTCAATGTATTTTGTTATTTTTTTCTTTATGCCTTCTTTTGATTTTGTTTATTCAAAAATTCTTTTTTCTCTTATTACCTCTAAAATTTGGGAATTGTAACACCTATAGATAACCTTTTAGTTCTTATCCAGGAAGTTTTATTATGCATAATTAACTCATCAAAGCCAGAAGCTAATCAGGATCTTAATTCTCCAAACAGTATAATTACTTTAGAATAATTCAACTCTGATCACTCTTTTTCTTATTTATAATGCTGGTGCTGTGTACTTTAGTTCTTTTTTGGCAATTTTTGAATCTCATAGAACAGTGGTCCTCAAGCTTTTTGGCACAAGGGACCGGTTTTGTGGAAGACAATTTTCCATGGACAGCGGTGGATGTGGGGGGCAGGATCAGAATGAAACTCTTCCTTCTCAGATCGTTGGGCATTAGATTCTTATGAGGAGCTCACAACCTAGATCTCTTGCATGCACAGTTCACAATAGGGTTCACACTCTTATGAGAATCTCATGCCACTGTTGGTGTGACCGGAGATGGAGCTCAGGCAGTAATGCTGTCTTGCCTGAGCTCACCTCCTGCTGTGCAGCCCGGTTCCTGACAGGCCATGGACTGGTACCTGTTTGTGGCCTGGGGGTTGGGGACCCGTGCCATAAAATAATTGAGCCAGGCGTGATGGCTCATGCCTATAATCTCCGTGCTTTGGGAGGTTGAGACAGGAGGATTGCTTTAACTAGCCTAGGCAATGTACGAAGACCCCATCTCTACAGGAAAAAAAAAAAAAGGTTTTAATTGGCCAAGTGTGGTGGAGTACACCAGTAGTCCCAGCTACTTGAGAGGCTGAGGTGGAAGGATCATTTGAGCCCGAGAGTTCAAGGCTGCTGTGTGCTGTGATCATGCTGCTGCACTCCAGCCTGGGCAACAGTGAGATCCTGTCTTTAAAAACATTAATAATAATAATACTATTGATTTGTGGAGTCAGTACCATTATTACTACTTTCTTTATTCTTCATTCCTTTTTGCTATTGAGAAGTCATTCATCAGTATAATTGTAGTTCCTTTAAAGGTTATGTTGTTTCTTTTCTGGCTATCTTTAGTATCTTTTTCTCTTTTGTATTCTACAGTTTCATTGTGATATATTTAAATATCCTTTTATTTATAGAATTTGCGAGGAGTAGTGCTTCATAAATCTTAGATTGGTGTTTCTCATCATCTTTGGAAAGTTTTTTTTTTTTTTTTTTGAGACAGAGTCTTTCTCTGTAGCCAGGTGCCGGGCTGGAGTGCAGTGGCGGGATCTCAGCTCACTACAACCTCCGCCTCCCGGATTCAAACAATTCTCCAGCCTCAGCCTCCCGAGTAGCTGGGACTACAGGCGCACGCCACCACACTCAGCTAATTTTTACATTTTTAGTAGAGACAGGGTTTCACCATGTTGGCCAAGATGGTCTTGATCTCTTGACCTCATGATCCGCCCGCCTCGGCCTCCCAAAGTGCTGGGATTACAGGCGTGAGCCACTGTGCCTGGCCCATCTTTGGAAAGTTTTTAGCCATGTCTTAGCATTTTGCTTTTGCCCTGTTCTCTGTTCTTGTAGAAACTCTGACTGGATGTTATATTAGACTTCCTACAGGTCTCCATTTCTCTTAACTTTTCATATTTTCTGCTTTTGTGTCTATGTTGCTTTTTTAGATAATTTTTTTTAGTTCTTTCAGTTTTCTTGGTGAAATCTCTTAAATCAGTTAAATACAAAATTAGTATTTGCATTTTAATTTTATTTTTTCTATACATAGGAAGTAGCTTCTCTTAGAGTCTCTAGAACTTCACTCATATTTTCAGACTCATTGTTTCTTTAAACTTTTTTTTTTTAAGAGGTAAAGTCTTGATCTGTCACCCAGGCTGGAGTGCACTAGCTATTCACAGGCACAGTTGTAGCTCACTGCAGCCTTAAACTTTTGGGCTCCAGTGATCCTCCTGCCTCACCCTCCCAAGTAGCTAACAGGTGTGCACCACCATGCCTAATTTTTAAACATTTTTAACACACCTGTTTTTTATTCTATGGCAGATTATTCTGATAATCTAATATTTGAATTCCAGTGTATAATATATATATTTGTTTAGTTTCACTGTCATTTTTGCTAGCCTTCTCGTGATTTTTTGATTCTTACGTGGCTCATAACTTTTGACTATGGGCTCATATTTCTTGGAACTTTATCTTTAGAGATCACTGAAGCATTAAATTGAAGTTGGTTTCATCCAGAGATGATTTGCTGCTTGTACAGGGTGACTGGCCTGTCTTTGTTAAGGCTAACTTATGATGAAGAGTTCTCAGAGGAGATTCATTTCATGTATCAATGCCTTGGTTTGTGATAGGCATGAGTTTAGATAGGTAGAGATTGAAATGGGCAGTCCTCCTTGCTCCCTGGCAGTACAGACACTGATTTGAGTTCCCACTAACAGTGCAGCTGTGGCCTTTGGATTCCCAGCTTCTGGTAGAACTTGACTTTTGTCTCTCCTTCTTGCTGCCCAGAGAAGCCTTGGAAACCAGAGCTTGGTTTTATCACAAATAAATGCCCTCAAGGTGAACATTTGACTTCAGTGTTATGGGTTTTAATTTGGGTTCCTGCTCTTACTCCTTATTTCTATGAACATCTTTACTTTCTGTTGGCATCTTTGCTGAAACAGGGTGCTTCAAAAGTAGCAACTGACTTCCAATATATTACTAAAGCGATTTTTTGTTTTGGTTAACATATAGCCAGATTCTCCTGAATATAAAGCTGCTTGCAAACTCTGGGATTTGTACCTTCGAACAAGAAACGAGTTTGTTCAGAAAGGAGAAGCAGATGATGAAGATGATGATGAAGATGGGCAAGACAATCAAGGCACAATGACTGAAGGAGTAAGTGTGCAGCTGTAACTTGTGATGGATGGGCTCTTGGAAGGCAGAGAGAGCCCTTGCTTATGATTCCCTCTGGGCTGTTGTGAGCAACAGGAATTCCTGTGCAATTGTATTGGTAAATGGGAGGGTAAAAGGACATTCAGCCAGAGAGCTGCACTCCATTTTTAAGGGCTCCTAGGATATCCTGGACAATGTGTGCCATGTATGGTGATTTTCATGAATTGTGCTTATCTTAATGCATATTTCCTGCTCAGTTTTAAAGAGAATCTTGGTATTATCAAGGACTAGTTCAGTATTGCTACATTGAGACATCATGTAAGGGAAGGCAATGTTGTGATTAGAAGTTGGAATGTAATCACCTTAGTGAGGAATATTTCTGTAGGTAATAATGGTTACTGTTCCTAGAACATACCAGGTGTATTTCTGCCTCTGGAATTTTGCAGTTGTTCTTCAGCGTAGAAAATGCTTCCTTTGGCTTTTCCTATGACTGGCTCTTTTTTATTATTCTGACACTATCTAAAATGGTGTCAACTGAGACAGGACTTTCCTGACCACCCTATCTAAATTGTTTGCTCTGCCTTCCTCCTTTTCAGCCCCTACCCCACCCTGTCATCACAGGGTTGTCTTCGGTTTTTATAATGTTGCTATATATGAAATAACATACTAGTTTACATGTTTTTCTCTCTTCCCCCAAGTAGAATGATAGCTCCTTAGAAGGTATCTTCTTGCTCATTTATTCCTGATATCTATACTATGCGTGACATGTAGGTACTGATAAATATTTACTAAATAAAGACACATGTTTGATGGCCAGGCATGGTGGCTCACACCTGTAATCCCAGCACTTTGGGAGGCCATGGCAAGAGGATCACTTGAGGTTGGGTGTTCAAGAAAGCCTGGCCAACATGGTGAAACCCCATCTCTACCAAAAATACAAAAATTAGCTGGGTGTGGTTGCACACGCCTGTAATCCCAGCTACTCATAAGGCTGAGGCAGGATAATCGCTTGAACCTGGGAGGTGGAGGCTGCAGTGAGCCGAGAGGGCACCGCTGCACTTCAGTCTGGGCCACAGAGTGAGAATCTGTCTCAAAAAAAAAAAAAAAAAAAAAAAAGACATGTTTCAAAAGAAAAAAAAGAATAGTATAGGGGATCACAAGTCTTTACTATAGCTAAATTGTAAGAAGCACAATGCAGAATATTGTCCTTTTTTCTGTAACTTATCTACATAGGCCATTTGCTGGAACACAGAGAAGCAGTGATGGGTGAATTTCTCAAAAATACAGTTACTTCTTAGAGTCTCAAAATATAGTTCCTAGTCAGGTGCTATGGCTCACCCCTGTAATCCCAGCACTTTGGGAGGCCAAGGTAGGCAGATCACCTGAGATCAGGAGTTTGAGATCAGCCTAGCCAACATGGTGAAACCCCGATTCTAGTAAAAATATAAAAATTAGTTAGGCATGGTGGCGGGCACTGGTAGTCCCAACTACTCCAGAGGCGGAGGCAGGAGAATTGCTTGAACCCGGGAAGCAGAGGTTGCAGTGAGCCAAGATCATGCCACTGTACTCCAGCCTGGGTGATAGAGTGCTAGACTCTGTCTCAAAAAAAAAAAATGTATATATATATACATATATATGTATACACACACACACACACACACACACAGTTCCTATATATATTTTTTATATTTATTTTTATATATATTTTATATTTATTTTATATATATATTTTATATATATATTTATATATATATATATATTTTATATATATATATATAAATATATATATATATATATATATATATAGTTCTTTAGCACCTTGTCAGTTTCTTTAAGTAATTAAGTGATTAGAACTAGATAGAATGCAAAAAATAGGAATTTCCTGGAAATTTACTGTCTGATTATGAATACAGGAGAAGCAGCCCATGCTTTTTTGAGAAGAACACTGCTTGCAGAGGCCCCACCCTTAGTGTGGGCCTGCAGGGCTGTAGTCAAAAAATTAAAATCCCTACATTTAAGACTTGCCTATATTTCTTTTTGTAATACATAATTGATGAGAAATTGGGAAGATCTTGTACATTCACATTTATACCTCCCAAGCCTCTTTCAGATTTTTTTTTTTTTTTTTTTTTGAGACGATGTCTTGCTCTTTCACCCAGGCTGGAGTGTGGTGGTGCAATCACAGGTCACTGCAGCCTCTGCCTCCTGGGTTCAAATGATTCTCCTGCTTCAGCCTCCCAAGTAGCTGGGATTGCAGATGCCCACCACCATGCCAGCTAATTTTTGGATTTTTAATATAGATGGGGTTTCACCATGTCAGCCAGGCTGGTCTCCAACTCCTGACCTCAGGTGATCTGCCCGCTTCCACTCCCCAAAGTACTGAGATTACAGGTATGAGCCACCATGCCAGACCCCAAGCCTCTTTCTAGTTCTACGATTCTCATGGAGGAAGAAGAAATTTTCAGGCTTCTAATTTTTAAATCAAGGATGATTTTCTTGGGACTGGTGCGGTGGCTCATGCTTGTAATCCGAACACTTTCAGAGGCTGAGACTGGAGGATCGCTTGAACCCAAGCATTTGAGACCAGCCTGGGCAATTTAGTGTTATGCCCATGTCTACAAAAAGTAAAAAAAAAAAAAAGCCACGCATGGTGGTACACATCTGTGGTCCCAGCTACTTCAAAAGTTGAGGTGGGAGGATTGCTTGAGCCCAGGAGTTTGAGGCTGCAGTGAGCCATGGTCACGCCACTTCACTCCAACCTGGACGACAGAGTGGGGGGAAAAAAAAGTGTTGCACCTTAAAATTGAGACTATACTAAATAAAAAGAGCTTCTCTTGGATTGGGACAAAATGCCAGTGATCTTATGATTTAAACCAGAAATAACCATTGCTATTTATTTTATATGCACAAATAATGATTTGAACTAGAAGCATCATTTAATGCTTGACTGAGACATCCCATTGCTTATTCTAGAAACTTGCTTCATACTTGGACCCTCCCTGGTCAAGTACTCTTTGAAGCATATACTTTGTTGAAATAGTGACTAAGCTAGGTATAAACCAGTCAATCTGAAGAGCAGAAACGGTGTACATTGATTTACTTAATCGCTATTTTGTGTTGACTTAATTTGAATTCAGTTGTTAGACCTGGTAGAGCACCCTATGGTTAAAAGTATGTAAGTAAGCATTGTCCTGTAAGAATATGAAGACTTCAATAGATGTAAACAGCGGATATAGAAATGACCAACTATTATGGGACATGTTTTCTCTTGCTCAGTTGCTCATTTCACATTTGTGGCACTTAAACTTTGCCATTACAATATTTACTGTAGAAAAAGTTTCAGTAAAAGGACCTAGTACAAGAGATTTCATTGCAAAAATAATGTAAGGAGCCTCATTAGTTTCATATAGGTTGTTCTAGGGATATAATGCCTGAGTCCAGCATCAGAACATTATAGGGTATTCTTGAAATTTGGACTTAAAATAAGCACTGCTTAGAAGTTGCTCTTTTTGGCCAGGCGTGGTGGCTCATGTCTATAATCCCAGCACTTTGGGAGGCCAAGGTGAGAGGACCATGAGGTCAGGGGTTCGCGAGACCAGCCTGGCCAACTTGGTGAAACCCTGTCTCTACTAAAAATACAAAAATTAGCTGTGTGTGGTGGCGCCTGCCTGTAGTCCCAGCTACTCGGGAGGCTGAGGCAGGAGAATTGCTGGAACTCAGGAAGCAGAGGTTGCAGTGAGCTGAGATCACGCCACTGCACTCCAGCCTCTCCATCTCCAAAAAAAAAAAAGTTGCTCTTTTGAATTAGCTTTACAATTTTAGAAGCTATATAATATTCAATATTTTATTCTCTTACAAAGTACTTTTGTCTCCTCATTATCAGTCTTCTCCAACTTACTTGAAGGAGATCCTGGAGCAGCTTCTTGAAGCCATAGTTGTAGCTACAAATCCATCAGGACGTCTCATTAGCGAACTTTTTCAGAAACTGCCTTCTAAAGTGGTAAGTGATGCAATTAAAAACAGGTAAGTTACAGTGTTTTGTTTTTAGTACTTCAAGAATTTTATTAGTTACTAATAAATAAAGTAAGTTTAAAAGGAAGATGTTGGGCCAGGTACAGTGGCTCATGCTTGTAGTCCCAGCACTTTGGGAGGCTGAGGCAGGTGGATCACCTGAGGTCAGGAGTTTGAGACCAGCCTGGTCAACATGGTGAAACTCATCTCTACTAAAAGTTTAAAAGTTAGCCATGCGTGGTGGTGGGCGCCTGTAATGCCAGCTACTTGGGAGGCTGAGGCAGGAGAATTGCTTGAACCTGGGAGGTGGAAGTTGCAGTGAGCTGAGATCACGCCACTACTCCAGTCTCACAGAGTGAGACTC
Source organism: Cacajao melanocephalus (assembly GCA_963573385.1). Taxonomy (NCBI): domain Eukaryota; kingdom Metazoa; phylum Chordata; class Mammalia; order Primates; family Pitheciidae; genus Cacajao; species Cacajao melanocephalus. The sequence continues at coordinate 43,221 of CAUYLG010011016.1, read as the reverse complement.
CGTCTCAAAAAATAAGTAAAAGGAAGATGTTTGAGGCAGCCATGAGATCCTCTTCACAGCAGTACAAAATGTGTATCATTTTACATGATCAGAAAGTTGTAATTTTTTTTTATGTTTTTGATTGATAATTATTTTTGTTTCTCATGGTAAAAGACACATATCATAAAATTTATCATTTTAGCCGTTTTAAAGTGTATAGTTCTGTGGCATTAAGTACATTCACATTTTTATGCAACCATAACCACTATATGGAACTTTTTAGTGTTACGAAACCAAAACTCCATACCCATTAAACACTAAGTCCACTCCCCTCTTCTCCCAGCTTCTGGCAACCACAATTCTGCTGTATATGAATTTGACTATTCTAGGTACATCATAGAAGAAGAATCACACAATATTTGTCCTTCTGTGACTGGCTTATTTCCCTTAGCATATGTTCAGGATTCATCTATATTGTAGCCTTAATCAGAATTTCATTCCTTTTTAAAACTGAATAGTATTTTGTTATTTACATAGAATACATTTTGTTTATAAGTTTTCTGGGGTGTTTTGTTTTGTTTTGTTTTGTTTAGAGACGGAGTGTCACTGTGTTGCCTAGGCTGGCCTCAGACTCCTGGACTCAAGTGATCCTCCTACCTCAGCCTCCCAAGTAGCTGAGTATACAGGCTTGTGCCACCATGCCTTACTACATTTTGTTTACTCATTCATCAGTCAATGGACATTGGGTTGTTTCCAAGATTGGCAATTCTTTAATGATAAAATAAACACCTTAACTAAGCCTTTTTCTTTTTTTTCTCTTTCTTTTTTTTGAGATAGAGTCTTGCTCTTTTTACCAGGCTGGAGTGCTCTGTCATGATCGTGGCACACTGCAACCTCAGCCACCCAAGTTCAGGTGATTGTCCTGCCTCAGCCTCTCACATAGCTGGGATTACAGGCATGCACCACCACACCCAGCTAATTTTTGTATTTTTTAGTAGAGACAAGGTTTCACCATGTTGGCCAGGATGATCTTGAACTCCTGACCTCAAGTGATCCACCTGCCTCAGCCTCCCAAAGTGCTGGGATTATAGGCATAAGCTACCACGCCCAGCCTAGACCTTGCATTTGTAAGAGTGGAAGCTTTCTTTTGTACAAGAGATAGAGTAAGAGGAAGATAAATGAGTTTTTCTTCCTTTTACTTCTCTTTGATCTCTTGGTGATCCTAAAAAGAAAAAAATGAATTGGGTACTCTTCTACCTGAAAAAAGAATGGGCTTTCTAGACAAGTGAGACCTTTAAAAAGTATCAGAGTTCCTTATGCCTTTACACCCAAAAGATAATTAACATATAGGTTTGACTCACATTAGCCTATGAAACTGCAAATATTTTCATGTCCTCAGCATTCTTGTATTTCTAGGTAAGGATTTACTTTCAGAAGTACTCTGTGGTAGCACTTAGCCCTATTGTGATTTACTTTTGTGTCTACCTTCTTTTCTACTCCCTGAGTTTCTTGAGGACAGTGACCATGCTGTATTTACCTTTGTGTTCCTGTCTGTAACTGGAACCCAGTAGGTCATAGGTATGCAAGATTCTTGTTGACTAATGAGCAGCATTTCCTCATCAGTCATTGGGAAGACTGGTTATTTAAAGGTGTGCCTTAACTAGATAGTTACAACATTAGAAATAAAGCATCTGACCACTGCTGTCCTATGTGTGAATCTTACTAGAAAGATCTAATTAGTATATAGGTCATATGACTTAAAATTTTAAGCAAAGAAGAAAACAGTATGGTGATTCTTCAAAGAATTAAACATGGAATTACCATATGATCCAGCAGTTCCACTTTGGGTATATACTCCAAAGAAAGTGAAAGCATGATATTGAAGAGATATTTGTATACCCGTATTCGTAGCAGCATTATTCAAAATGGCTAAAAATGGAAGCAACTCAGGTGTTCATCAGTGAATGAATGGATAAACAATATGTGACATATACATAGAGTGGAGTATTATTTGGCATTAAAAAGGAAGGAAATTCTGAAACTTTCTACGTGGATGAACCTTAAAGATATTATATTAAGCGAAATGAGCCAGTCACAAAAGGACAAATACTGTATGATTTCTCATATGAGGTACCTAGAATACTCAAAATCTTAGAGACATAAAGTAGAATGGTGGTTGCCAGGGGCTGGAGGGAAAAGGGAGTTGTTTAATATGTACAGAGTTTCCATTTTGCAAGATTAAAAAGTTCTGGAGGTGGATGTTGATGATGGTTGCGCAGCAGTGTGAGTGTACCTAATGCCACAGAACTGTACACTTAAAAATGGCTAAAATGGTAAATTTCATGTTACTACTTGAAATTTATTTTACTACAGTAAAAAGAATTATAAAAGAAGTACAAGATAGGTGCAGTGACTCATACCTGTAATCCTAGTGCTTTCAGAGGTCAAAAATAGCTGAGACTGTCTCTACAAAACAAAATTTTTTTTAATTAGCTGGGCATGGTGGTGTGCACCTGTAGTCACACCTGTTCGGGGGGCTGATTTGGGAGAATCACTTGAGCCGAGGAGTTCAAGGTTTCAGTGAGCTATGATCACGCCACTGTACTCCAACCTTGGCAACAGAAAGAGACCCTGTCTCTCTTTCTCTCTCACTCTCATCCATACATGTACACAATAGAAGAGAATTACAGTCTTTGCTCAAGATTTATTCTTACTGTGCAGAAGATAATCGTTGACTATCAATGATTTGGGGCAATGAAACATCAATAATTAGTTCCCCATTTTTACCTTCAAGGTCACCTTGAAGGAGCTGGTTGGGAAAAGCAGGTTTCTATTGGTTCCCCTGGGTGTGACAGTTTGAAAGACAACAAGGATTGAGACCTGAAGGGGCAGGACAGTTTTCACCTTTCCTTAGTAAGTTCATCCCAAGCAGGCTGGCTATGAGAGAGAGGTAGATTGGGATTATGTGGGATTAGATGACTTCTGATTACTTCGTACACCATGCTAGGTGGCCTTGCCATATTTTGTCCTTTGAACTTTCTCTCAGAAGTGGAACTGGTGAAGAGAAGTGGCAAAAGTAGAGATTGATCCAAGTCATGGAACTAGTAGGGTTAAGAAAGTCTTGGTAAGCTTAGGGGACAGTTGAGGTAAAGCAACGCTGAGATTATCTGTTCTACCTGGTAACTGAGTGAAGGCTGTTATTGTTGTTATTTGGGCTTCAGTAGGGTTTGAACAGGTTGGAAGAGCTGGGAGAGCATAGTCTGACTTCCCCTGAACCTCACCCACCTGAGAAGACCAACTTTAGGTACTTGGGCAACTATACTTATTTCCTCCAAAGAAGACAATCTGTAGGAAAGACTGAGGGCAGTGAGTAATTCTAGGTTGTTGTGAAAGCTTCAGTGATATTCCTCAACATATTCAACTTTTTGGGATGAGCTAGTATTTGCTAAATCAGAAGTTGCTAATAATTTCGCTTCATTCATTCATTCATTCATACGTTCATGAGATGGAATTTCGTTCTTGTTGCCCAGGCTGGAGTGCAATGGCGTGATCTCAGCTCACTGTAAGCTCTACCTCCCAGGTTCAAGTGGTTCTCCTGTCTCAGACACCCAAGTAGCTGGGATTGTAGGCATGTACCAACGCACCTGGCTAATTTTGTATTTTTAGTAGAGACGGGGTTTCATCATGTTGGCCAGGCTGGTCTCAAATTCCTGACCTCAGGTGATCCACCCACCTCAGCCTCCCAAAGTGCTAGGATTACAGGTGTGAGCCACCGTGTCCAGTCTGCTTCATTTCTTTAACAAAGTTTCTTTTTTTTTTTTTTTAAATTTAGTAATAGTAACATATAACAAAGTTTCATTCAAAAGGTATTTTGTTTTGAAAAAACTTACTTTGACTGAAATAAGCAGAAGCATCAAGTTAAACATGAGGCTAACAAATTTTGCAATCTGACTTCTTATAAATCCTATCAAAGTTTATGTGAATATTATATAATTATGTTATTTAGATTATAAAATTAAAACAGCTTGTAACAAACTCCTGAAGAGCATTTTTTCTGCACCTTCAATGAAAAATTGTAGAATTCTCTGAATTTAGATTTTTTTTTTTTTTTGAGTTGGAGTCTCGCTCTGTTGTCCAGGCTGGAGTGCGGTAACGCAGTCTTGGCCCATGGCAACCTCCGCCTCCTGGGTTCAAGTGATTCTCCTGCCTCAGCCTCCTAAATAGCTGGGACTACAGGCATGTGCCACCATGCCTGGCCAAATTTTTTTGTATTTTTAGTAGAGACGGGGTTTCACCGTGTTAGCCAGATAGTCTTGATCTCCTGACCTCGTGATCCGCCTGCCTTGGCCTCCCAAAGTGCTGGGATTACAGGCATGAGCCACGTCACCTGGCCTAGACTTTTTAAAAAACATTAAATTATAGTATGCCAGTTGCATAATAACTCTCAGTACCAAGTGTTAACTTTTATGTCATGCTGTTAGATAGGTCATGAAGCTTCTTAAAATCAAATTCTTTTTGCTTCAGATACAGTAAACATGCTGTATAGCTGTGTCTTTAGCCTTGAATCTCACAAAGCTGCTTAACTGGTTGAACAACAGATTGTGAGTGTACTTCCTTCTCTTCTGATTAGCTCAATACTTTAACTTATTGAGCATGCCTGGCTTTTTGTCTTCCAGCAATATCCAGATTATTATGCAATAATTAAGGAGCCTATAGATCTCAAGACCATTGCTCAGAGGATACAGGTATGAAGGTGACCATATGTAAATGTGTGTGGTTTAGAGCAGATTGACCTATGATCTTTCCTAGGAGCTTTTAGAAAACAGAGAAGCTAGATGTCTCTGTAAGGGGTTAGTAGCAAATCATGTAAACAAATTAAAATAGTGTTACTGATTGTAGTTTTGGATTGCATCTTAGGACAAAAAAAGCATTGGTTACTGACATTTCTGATTATAAAAGATACATTGGCAATAAAAGTTTATTGTTTCATTTTTAAATTTTTATTTTTAATTTTTGTGGGTACATAGCAGGTGTATATATTTATGGGGTACATGAAATTTTGATACAGGCATACAATGCGTAATAATCACATGAGGGTAGATGGGGTAACCTGTTGTCTATTTTAATCTGCTTTGAAATAGCTTTAGGATATGTTAGAATAAAAGGTACCCACAATGGATGTTAGAGTGTAAGGTCAGTGGAATTAGATGCTACATTTTTCTCTTTTGCTCTCTCTACCCTCCCCTTCACTGTATCCCTAGCAGTAAATAGTGGCAACTAAACACTCACATAGACTTGCTATGTAACTAGTACTGTTTTAAGTGCTTTATGTGAATTAGCTAGTTAATTCTTAAAACTCCACAGGGTAGTACTGTTAGTATTCTCATTTTACAGGTAGAAAACTGAAGCCCGGAGATGTTAAGTAACTTACCCAAATCACCACCTAGTAAGGAGAGCTAGGATTTGAATCCAGACAGTCTGACTCCAGTCTGTGTTCTCAACCCTTACACTTACTGTTTCTCCACAGAGTAGGTGCTTAATAAATATTAATTGTGTGACTGGCTAGGATTTAAAATTTGATGATTAGAAATAAGGGAAAATATAGGGAGAAAGAGCTAAATTGTACCAGAAATTTAGTATTTAGAGTAGAACTGATATGGTTCTTTTTCTAGCTCTACTACTTACCAGCTATGTCACTTTGGTCAGGTGATTTGCCTGTTTCCTCTGCTGTATGTTGCATGTAGCATCGCCACTTTGCAGAGTCATAGAGGTTAGTGATAATATAGATAAGTCATCTCACATAGAATGTACAGCATGAGGCCCCCGTAAATGTGTCACTGATCTTCCCAGGATAAGGAAGGTTTGCTGCTCCCAGGAGGTAAGGCAAAAAGAAGACAATGTGTTACATAGTCTCATTGAGAAATGAGACTGATAGCAACTGTGGTTTGCCAGGAGGGAGAAGCTTCCTTGGCTTTAAATTCTAAGAGATTAGTAAAGAGTAACAGTGTATAATTACTGGTACCACAGATAAATTTTCACAGAATGATAAAATGCGGATTCCCTAGTGTATCATCTGTTTTTTTAATGGTGTTTTGTTTTGTTTTGAGACTGAGTCTTGCCCTGTCACCCAGGCTGGAATGCAGTTGCATCATCTCAGCTCACTGCAACCTCTACCTGCTGGACTCAAGTAATTCTCCTGCCTCAGCCTCCCGAGTAGCTGAGATTACAGGTGCCTACCAACATGACTGGCTGATTTTTGTATTTTTAGTAAAGACTGGTTTTCACCATGTTGGCCAGGCTGATTTCAAACTCCTGACCTCAAGTGATCCACCTGCCTTGGCCTCCCAAAGTGTTGGAATTGCAAGCGTGAGCCACCATGCCCAGCCTCATCTGGTTTTTAAATCACCCCAATAACTGCTACGGAGAATGACTCAAGTCTCCTAAATCCTTGGAATTTCTAACATCTGAATAGGAGGATTATGTTTTCATAATCCTGGAAATGGAATCAGATCTTTAATCATCTGTACCTCAACCCATCTTCTCTCTTTGACTTCTCACCTTATCTTGTCCTTTCTTCTTTCCAAAAGTCTCAGAGTCACCTTTTGCTGTCACCCGATTCAAGGTCCTTGTCCTCTTATGTCCAAATCACTGGAATAATCTATCCTGCCTCTCTGATGAAAAGCTTTCTAGTCCTTTCTGTATCTTGCCTCCTGACCTTGGCTTTCTTCCTGCCAGTCCCCTGCTCAGAGACTTAATTCACTTGTTTTCTAATGCCTGCTAAAGCATGTCACAACACCTTGTACCAGTTGAACAAAACCAACTCTGACTAACTTAAGCGGAAAAGAAATTTTTGAAAAGCATATTGGATAGCTCATAGAATTATTGAAGGAAGGTTGAGGAACTAGCCTTTGAATACTAGGCAGAACTCAGGACATCATGGCACATCTGAGATCACGCACAGCCTCTGTGGTGCCATTGCTGTTACTACTGTCATTTGCCACTGTGGTCCCTGGCTATTTGCTGTTCCATTGCTAGACTCTCCTCCCCTTCAAGAGTCAGGAATGAATTCCTGCCATTCCTGCAGGAGTCAGGAATGAATCCTGGCCGTTGCATTAGTTCCTCTAGACCTAAGCATGAATTAGCTGACCTGTGGTTATTTCCCCTTGCCCTGGCTGCCAGGCTGCTAACAAAGTGACCATCTGCCACTCTTATCCTCATTGTGGGAGGTAGAGCCCTCCCTACGCCTGTGCTGGGATTCCCTTGGTATAAGAAAGATGCATAGTTGTTGGGTAATCTCACATGATGAATAGCTACACTCCTTTGCCTGAATTCTGCCTCTTTTGTTTTTACCCTATCTGTGCTTATGGTTCTACCCTTCTCCACCTTCCACTTCACTCAGTTTGGTTTTCTTGCTCTCTCTAAACCATGTCTTTTTCATTTCTGTGTACTTATCATTAGTCATGTGTGCTTCTTACCTAAAAGTGTGTCCCTCTTTCATTTCATTTGTAAATTTAGGCAACTATATGAGTATTCCTGGGTCATTTTGGATTGAGTGAGCTTAGGATGTGACAGCTCTAGCACACAGTAGGTACTCACAAAATGTTAGCCTCTGTGCTGGACTAATTTCATATTTAACCCCAAATAGTCCATGTAACTGGAGAGAGATTTGCTTAACACTACTAAATCCATTTGAAAGAATTAGTATTCATGAAGCACTTAGAACTGTGCTTGGCACATAGTAAGCATTATGTGTTTGTGAAATAAAACTTTTACCTTACCTGGTTTTTAAACATTGTAATTTATTTTTCTGAGAATAATGCAACTCTGGTTTTACCTGTCTCAAAAACTTACTTATAAATGGGTACAGTAATAGTTTTATAAAAAAGAAAATGGCTTTACATGTTGTTAATATGTGTACTTTCCAATAAAGTCCTGGAATATGGTGACAGTTTAGAAATATGTGGAGGTTTTTTTTTTAAAGGTTGTACTGACTCATTAAAAGGAACTGCTATATTTTGTTGTTTGCTGTAGAATGGAAGCTACAAAAGTATTCATGCAATGGCCAAAGATATAGATCTCCTAGCAAAAAATGCCAAAACTTATAATGAGCCCGGTTCTCAAGTATTCAAGGTTAGTTTTTGTTGTCGTCGTTGTTTTCATTGGTAATAGTAGATAGTTTAATTTAAGGTCAATAATTTTTATATAACAGATTTATTGAGATATAATTCACATACCATGCACTTTAATTTTTAAGTATTTAATAGTTTTTACTATATTCATAGAGTTGTGCAGCCATTACTCCAGTCAATTAACAGTTGCTTTTTTTTTTTTTTTTTTTTTGAGACCGAGTCTTGCTCTGTTGCCAGGCTGGAGTGCAGTGGTGCAATCTCGGCTCACTGCAACCTCCTCCTCTTGGGTTCAAGAGATTCTTCCGCTTCAGCCTCGCGAATAGCTGGGACCACGCCTGGCTAATTTTTTTGTATTTTTAGTAGAGATTGGGGTTTCACCGTGTTGGCCAGGATGGTCTCGATCTCTTGACCTCGTGATCCGCCTGCCTTGGCCTCCCCAAGTGCTGGGATTATAGGTGTGAGCCACCGGGCCCGGCCAACAGTCACTTTTTATGTCCCCCCGACGTCTCCAGCGCTAAGCAACCTCAAATCTGTTTTCAGTCTCTATATGTTTACCTATTGCCATATTGTACATATGGAATCATAAAATATGGGGTATGGATTTTTTTGCTACTAGACTCCTTCATTTAGCATGTTTTCAGGGTTCATCCATGTTGTAGCATGTGTCAGTGCTGTGTTCTTTTTATTGCTGAATAATGTTCTACTATTATGGATATACCGTATTTTATTTACCCATTCATTAGTTGATAGATATTTAGATAGTTTCTACTTATTGGCTATTATAAATAATGCTGTTGTGAGTGTTCACATAGAAATTTTTATGTGAACATATAAATACATATATTGTACATTTTTTTTCCTCTTGGATACATACCTAGGAATGAAATTGCGGGGTTATGTGGTAACTGTATATTTAACTTTCCGAAAATCGCCAAACTGTTTTCCCAACTATACCATTTTACATTCCCACCAGCAGTATCCAGGTGTTGCCATTTCTCCATATCCTCACCAACACTTGTTTTCCATTTTTGTTTTTGTTCTTATTGTAGCTATCTCAGTGGGTGTGAAGTGGTATGGCATTGTGGTTTTAACTCACATTTCCCAAATGATTAATGATGCTGAACATCATTTCATTCTTTATTTTGATTTTTAGGTCATTCATATGTTTTTGGAGAAATGTCTGTTCAGATCATTTGCCCATTTTTTAATTGTGTTACCTGTCTTTTTGTTGTTGAGTTGTAAGAGTTCTTTATATGTTCTGAATATTATACCATTATCACATAAATGGTCTGCAAATATTTTCTCTCATTCTCTTGTCATTTCACTTTTGTGATTGTGTCTGTTGACACAGAAGTTTTTAATTTTGATGAAGTCCACTTTATCTATTTTTTCCTTAGTTGCTGATGCTTAGGTATCATATCAAATAAACCATTGCCTAATGCAAAATCACAAATACTTACACCTGTGTTTTCTTATGAGAATTTTATAGTTTAGTTCTTAACATGTTTAGATCTTTGATCCAGTTTGAACTAATTTTTGTATGTGTGAGGTACATGTAAGGTAGGAGTCCAAATCCATTCTTTGACATGAGATATTATCCTAGCACCATATATTGAAAAGATTTTTCTTTCTCCATTGAATTGTCTTGACAACTTTGTTAGAAATCAGTTGACCATAGACGTATGGGTTTATTTCTAGATTCTTGGTTCTGTTCCACTCACCTGAATTTCTGTCCTTAAGCCAGACCTGGTTAGTTTTGAACTCTTTTTTTTTTTTCTTTTCAACTCATTTTTTAGTTAAATACTGACTTATTCTCTGCATTTAAACTTCATAAATATAAAAAGCAGTCTGTATATATAAAAAATACACAATGTAAAATGACTGTTTCTTTCCTTTGCAAATTCCCTCTTAGAAGTTTTGTAGTTCTGTAATGAATAATTGCTTGTAGAAATTTATTGACTTAATCATGTATCATTGGGGGGGAATTTGCCAAAGGATGCTCAGAAATCTTTTGGGAATGAAATCATTTAGATTTTCTGAATGCTGATTCAAATACTCAGAATTGCTGTTGGTAGTTAATGATAACTTTTATTTTTCATATTTTAAGAAATTCCGGGCAGTGCGTGGTGGCTCACACCTATAATCCCAGCACTTTGGGAGGCCGAGGGCAGGTGGATCACGAGGTCAAGAGACTGAGACCACCCTGGCCAACATGGTGAAACCCCATCTCTACCATAAATACAAAAAATTAGCTAGACGTGGTGGCACACACCTGTAGTCCCAGCTGCTGGGGAAGCTGAGGCAGGAGAATCACTTGCACCCAAGGCAGAGGTAGCAGTGAGCTGAGATCACACCACTGCACTCCAGCCTGGGCGACAGAGTGAGACTCTGTGTCAAAAAGAAAAAAGAAAAAAAATTCTGAGCGAATATCAGGATAGGACATTTTGATAGTGTACAGTGCTAATTGCTTGAGAATTTTACTTTTGGGTCTAATTATTTTTTCTAACATAAGTTTTAAAGAGAAGAGAAACTTAAGCAAGTACATTCATTCTAAACTTGTGTATATAATCTTTAATCTTAAAAGTGCATCTTTATTTTGACTTTTAGGTCAGTGTACACAAGTAGAGTTCATTGTCCATAGTTCATCACCTTATCTGCAGTTTTGCTTTCTGTGGTTCTAAGTTCAGAAAATATTAAATGTATTAAATGGAAAATTCCAGAAATAAGCAGTTCATAAGTTTAAATTGCACACCATTCTGAGTATTGTGATGAAATCTCATGCCATCCACCTCTGTCCTATCCTGTCTCACCTGGGACATGAATCATTCCTTTGTTCAGCATGTTCACACTGTATATGCCACCTGCCGTTAGTCACTAAGTAGCCATCTTGGTTATCAGATCGATTGTTGTGGTATCACAGTGCTTGTGTTCAAGTAACCTTATTGTACTTAATAATGGCCCCAAAGGACAAGACTTGTGATGCTGGCAATTCAGTAAGCTTTAAAGTGATTCCTTTTAGTGAAAAGGTGACAGTTCTTGACTTAAGAAAGGAAAAAAAAAAAAAAAGTATGCTGAGATTGCTAAGATCTATAGTAAGAATGAATCTCCTGGCTGGGCACTGTGTTTAGGCCTGTAATCCCACCACTTTGAGAGGCCAAGGCAGGAGGATCACTTGAGGCTAGGAGTTTGAGACCAACCTGGTCTACATAGCAAGACTGTTTCCACCAAAAAAAAAAGAAAAGAAAAGGAAAAAAAGATGCATCTGCTATCTGCTATTCATGAAACTGTAAAGAAGGAAAAAGAAGTTTGCTAATTTTTTGTTTTTTGTTTTCCTTGAGACAGAGTGTTGCTCTGTTCCCAGGCTGGAGTGCAGTGGTGCAATCTCCACTCACTGCAACCGCCGACTCCCTGGTTCAAGTGATTCTCCTGCCTCAGGCTCCCAAGTAGCTGAGATTACATGCACATGCCACCACACCTAGCTAATTTTTGCATTTTTAGTAGAGATGGGGTTTCATCACTGGTCTCGAACTCCTGACCTCGTGATCCACCCGCTTCTGCCTCCCAAAGTGCTGGGATTGCAGGCATGAGCCACTGCCCCCGGCTGAAGTATGCTAGTTTTATTGTTGCATCTTAGACTGCAAAAAGTTATAGCCACAGTGCATCTTAGTTAAGATGGAAAAGGTATTAAATTTGTGGCTGGAAGTCATAGACAGAAATGTGTTCCAGGTTTGGTACTGTCCAAGGTTTCAGGCATCTACTGGGGGTGTTGTTATATCTTCCATGGACAATGGGGCATTACTGTATTATACCATTTGATCTTTGTCCTAATATTACTTGACTAATCATGAAAGAACTAGGAGGCATTTTAACTTACATTTAGTTAGTGACAACTTTATGAAGATAGATATTTTGGAAGCTTGCAGCAAGATTAGAGGATGCAGATTTGTGGGTATTGAATGGAAGTTTGCTCCAGATGGAAAGAGTGCCGTAGAAGGTGCCCAGAGCATGAGTTGAGGGTTTTAGCTGTCCTTTTATCTGTTCCTTTTATAAACCAAGTAATTTCATCTTGACAGGATGCAAATTCAATTAAAAAAATATTTTATATGAAAAAGGCTGAAATTGAACATCATGAAATGGCTAAGTCAAGTCTTCGAATGAGGTAAGTTTAAGAAAATGTCTAGGCTGGGCGTGGTGGCTCACACCTGTAATCCCAGCACTTTGGGAGGCTGAGGCAGGCGGATCACGAGGTCAAGAGATTGGGACCAACCTGGCTAACATGGTGAAACCCCGTCTCTACTAAAAATACAAAAATTAGCTGGGCATGGTGGTGCGTGCCTGTAGTCCCAGCTCCTCAGGATGCTGAGGCAGGAGAATTGATTGAACCCAGGAGGCAGAGGTTACTGTGAGCTGAGATCGCACCACTGCACTCCAGCCTGGTGACAGAGCAAGACACTGTCAAAAAAAAAAAAAAAAAAAAGTCTAAAACTGCTCTGCCTCTATATTTGCTGAATTTTCTAGATAGTTAAATCAATAAACATAAATATGGTTGGTGTTGCATTTCAAGATGATACTTACAGTTGATAATATGATTCTAAAGATAGTAGTAACTCTTAGCCAGCCCCTTCATTGCTGCTGAAGGGCTTTATTTAAAAATAAACATTTTTAAAAACTTAACATCACTATATACTTTTATTGCTTTGTACAGTATGTATATATATACATGTATGTAATATATATTATACATTAATATTACACAGAATAAATATGTATTTAATAGTACAGTATTTATATATAATATTAGTAGTATATATTCATTTTTTCAGTAAGGCTGTTTATCCAGGTATCAGGAAATCCACAGTCTCATCCTGGCTTTTCCTTATACTAGAACTGTGATCTTGAAGTAGTCTTAGTTTTAGGATTGAATTTCTCCCTACCTGAAATGAGAAGGGTGGGTGACTACTTTCAAAGCTTTGCTCTAGCCTTAACATTGTTTCAGTACCAGGTGTTTTGGTCACTGCAGTGACCAGAAGCTCTCTAGGACCAGCCCTGATATGTTTTTCCCTGCGGAGTCCCCAGGACCTGAAGCAGAATATGCTGCATAGTAGAAGTTCAGAAGTATTTTAGCATTTCTATTTAGATGAGAAGAAAATGGGTGTGTGTGTGTGTGTGTGTGTGTATACATGTGTGTGTGTACGTGTGTGTGTACCCACACATAGCTACCAAGTTTCTAAGCTTTTTTATCTTATCTCTGGATAGGACTCCATCAAACTTGGCTGCAGCCAGACTGACAGGTCCTTCACACAGTAAAGGCAGCCTTGGTGAAGAGAGAAATCCCACTAGCAAGTATTATCGGTGAGAAAAAGAGTGTTTAGTCTGAGAGCTGACCTGTGCTTATGAAGATATGCATACTAGTATTTGCCCAGTGGCTATCTTGAAGGAATATTTTGGGTATAGTTAGGTTGTTAGGAAAATTTGTTGTCAAATGGTTTATTTAAAAGGTTAAGTTACTAGGCCAGGCTTGGTGGCTCACACATGTAATTTCAACAGTGTTGGGAGGCTGAGGCGGGGGATCACCTGAGGTCAGGAGTTCGAGACCAGCTTGGCCAACATGTTGAAACCCCATAGGTGTGGTGGTGGGTACCTGTAATCCCAGCTGAGGTGGGAGAATTGTTTGAACCCGGGAGGTGGAGGTTGCAGTGAGCTGAGATATGCCACTGCACTCCAGCCAGGGCAACAGAGGGAAACTCTGCCTCAAAATAAAAAAAGGTTGAGTTACTAAAGTAAGCCTTACATTGCCTCTCAGACAATGCCTAAGCATCATTTGTCAGGCAGTGTTTAATGTTAGTTACCAATAAAATGTGAAGTTAAATACTAATAAGAGTTTTTTTTTTTTTTGAGATGGAGTTTTGCTCTTGTTACCCAGGCTGGAGTGCAATGGCGCGATCTTGCCTCACCGCAGCCTCTGCCTCCTGGGTTCAAGCAATTCTCCTGCCTCAGCCTCCTGAGTAGCTGGGACTACAGGTGTGCACCACCATGCCCAGCTAATTTTTGTATTTTTAGTAGAGGCGGGGTTTCACCATGTTGACCAGGGTGCTCTCGATCTCTTGACATCGTGATCCACCTGCCTCGGCCTCCCAAAGTGCTGGGATTATTTAATTCAGAATAGAATTTGTTTTGGGTGTTTCTTTTTTTTGAGATGAAGTTTTGCTGTCTTTGCCCAGGCTGGAGTGCAGTGACATGATCTCTGCAACCTCCATCTCTTGGGTTCAAGCGATTCTCCTGCCTCAGCCTCCCGAATAGCTGGGATTACAGGTGTCTGCTACCACACCTGGCTAATTTTTTGTATTTTTTTATTTTTTTTTTTAGAGATGGGGTTTCAACATGTTGGCCAGGCTAGTCTTAAACTCCTGACCTCAGGTGATCCACCTACCTCGTCCTCCGAAAGTGCTGAGATCACAGGCATGAGCCACCATGCCTAGTGTTACAATTGAATTTGTATTGTAAAATATGAATGTCTTCGAAGAGAATTATCAGCAACTATGACTGAATCCTTATTTTCTACTCTCTCTTTTCTGAGAGGAAAAAAGTTCCTTGGCTAAAGATTGATTATGAGGACCATTAAGTACAGAGAGAAACTAAGGAGGCGGTTGAATAGAAATTATTTTTCTTTTATCTTAGCACATTGTTAACAGTTCCTGTTCCCTGTAAAGTAACCTAATTATTATAACATCCTTCCTTGTCTTCTGATGGCCTTTTTTTTTTTTGTAGTAATAAAAGAGCAGTACAAGGAGGTCGTTTATCAGCAATTACGATGGCGCTTCAGTATGGCTCAGAAAGTGAAGAAGATGCTGCTTTAGCTGGTAGGCATTAGGTTTTCAGTAGTCAAATGCCTTCTCAGTGGATCCTTCTGGCTAAAGGAAATTGTGGTGATTTTCTTCTAGCCTAGAGTTTACTGGTTTGGGAAGTACATGCTATTTTGTTGCATTTGATGGTACTCTGGTTGTCAGACTTACCAAACGCTTGCTTAGTGCTTCATCTTGTCTTAAAACTCATATTTGGGTAAATTATACTTCTGCAAAAATACTTGATGATCTAGGAGATCCTGATTTAAAACCTACAATGATAGTGAGAACTAGTAAAAGCATCAGAAAAATCTCAGAAATCCACATTCATATTAGATTTTCAGGACTTTAGCTTACATTTTCAGTATGTTCTAATTTCTTGGCTAGAACTTATGATTTAAAGGTAGTTATAAGTTATAATCAGAAAGCAGTGTGGTAAATTGTCATTTAAACAAGTCCAAGAAAGGACATTATTAGGCATTAGAAATCAATGTTAAAGAACACCATGTGTTCATAAATAGCACCCTAAAGGACAGTAGTAGAGGTATATTTGATGTAATTGTCTTTCTCTTAAGTTTTATATAATATTTTCCCTTTTACCACAGATTTTTTTATGTGTAAAGATAAAATTTGTTTCACTAAATTATTCTGGTATATCTGTCAATTTTACAACTGAATGTTATACAACAGATTTCTCCAGCTGTACCTTGTTTTTAGCTAAATCTTCTATAGAAATTTTGTAATCACTATACACCATTTTATAAATTTACCTTTTTGACACATTGATCTACAGAATTAAGTATTTTTTAATTTAAATTGGGCCTGGCCTTATCAGAAATTGAAAAAAATATTATCTTGTTATTAGCCTTCTTTTTTACTGATTATAAAAGTGACACATGGCCGGGCACATTGGCTTACACCTGTGATCCCAGCACTTTGGGAGACTGAGGCAAGTGGATCACTTGAGGTTGGGAGTTCAAGACCAGCCTGGCCAACATGGTGAAACCCTGTCTCTACTGAAAATACAAAAATTGGCCAGGCATGATGGTGCATGTCTTTTTTCTCAGCTACTTGGTCGGCTTAGTCAGGAGAGTCTCTTGATCCCAGGAAGCAGAGGTTGCAGTGAGCTGAGATCACACCACTGTGCTCTAGCCTGGGCAACAGAGCCAGACTCTTATCTCAAAAAAAAAGCAAGACTCCGTCTCAAAAAAAAAAAAAATGAGTCAGGTTATATGGCTGGTTACAAGAGACACGTCTTAAATATAAAAATATAAGAAAGTTGAATCTAAAAGGATGGTTAAGGCCAGGTGCGGTGACTCACACCCATACTCCCAGCACTTTGGGCAGCCTGGGTACGAGGATCGCTTGAGCCCAAAAGTTCAAGACCAGCCTGGGCAACATGGCCAAATGCTGTATCTACAAAAAATAAAAAAATT
The DNA here is from genome assembly GCA_963573385.1 of Cacajao melanocephalus. NCBI lineage: Eukaryota > Metazoa > Chordata > Mammalia > Primates > Pitheciidae > Cacajao > Cacajao melanocephalus. The sequence continues at coordinate 26,835 of CAUYLG010011016.1, read as the reverse complement.
TTTCAGGTGTATTGGTGCAAGCCTGTAGTCCTGGCTACTTGGGAAGCTGAGGTGGGAGGATCCTGAGCCCAGGGAGGTTGAGGCTGCAGTGAGCTGTGATTACACCACTCCACTCCAGCCTGTGCAACAGAGTGAGACCCTTTTCAAAAAGTAAATTTAAAAAAAAGTTTAAATTAGCCATGTGTAGTTAAATAAAAATAATAAATTTGGGCTTTTATCTTAAAGAAAAAAAAAAAGGTTGGCTAAAAGATACACCAGGCAAATAATAACCAGAGTAGCTACGTTGACTTTTGATAAGATGGACTTGCAAACAAAGATCATTACACAAATAAAAAGGATTACCTGATAATGGTACAAGGTTAATTTCTTCAGCAAGATAAATTGTGGAAGAGCTCAAAATATGTAAAGCAAGCAGATTAAACTTTACAGAAAAATTTAAAACACTACCCTTAGTCTAAGAGCCCTCTTCCCTCTAGCTAAACAGAAAACCAATGAAGATAGAGATTTGAACACACTTCTTCATGTATGTGTTTGTTTCCTATTGCTGCTGACACAGTACCACAGACTTAATGGCTTAAAACAATGCAGGCTGGTGCACTGGCTCGTGCCTGTTATCCCAGCAGTTTTAGAGGATGAGGCAGGAGCATCGCTTGAGTCCAGAAGTTTGAAACCAGCCTGCTCAATATAGAAAGACCCTGACTCTACCAAAAAAAAAATTTTTTTTGACACAGGGTTGTGCTCTGTCACCCAGGTTGGAGTGCAATGGTGTGATCTCAGCTCCCTGCAATCTCCACCCCTGGGCTCGAGCAATCTTCCTGCCTCAGCTTCCCAAGTAGCTGGGACCACAGGTACATTGCCACCATACACAGCTAATTCTACAGGAAAAATTTTAAAATTAGCTGTGTGTAGCCTCAGCTACTTCAGAGGCTGAGATGGGAGGATCACTTGAGCCTGGGAGGTTGAGGCTGCATTGAGTCAGGATCTCACCACTGCACTCCAGCCCTGTCTCAAAAAAAGAAAAATAAAAGAAAGGAAACCTTTAACAGGAAAGATCAATAAAGTCAAAAGTTGTTCTGTCAAAACCCTTAATAAACAAATCTGAGGTGAGATTATCAAGAAGGCATAAGTAAACAATATTGGTGGGGAGGAGAGCATACAGAATTTTAAAAAAGAATGTGTGAATAAGGACAGGCCTGGTGGCTCACTCTTGTAATCCCAGCATTTTGGGAGGCTGAGGCAGGTGGATCATCTGAGGTTGAGAGTTCGAGACCAGCCTGACCAACATGGAGAAACCGTGTCTCTACTAAAAATACAAAATTAGGGGGCTGGGCATGGTGGCTCATGCCTGCAATCCCAGCACTTTGGGAGGCCGAGGTGGGCGGATCATGAAGTCAGGAGTTTGAGACCAGCCTGGCCAACATAATGAAACCCCGTCTCTACTAAAGATACAAAAAATTAGCTGGGTGTGGTGGTGGACACCTGTAATCCCAGCTACTTGGGAAGCTGAGGCAGGAGAATTCCTTGAACCCAGGAGGCGGAGGTTGCAGTGAGCCAAGATCATGCCATTGCACTACAGCCTGGGCGACAGGGTGAGACTGTCTCAAAAAGAAAAAAAAATACAAGATTAGCCAGGCATGGTGGCGCTTGCCTATAATTCCAGCTACTCAGGAGGCTGAGACAGGAGAATCACTTGAACTTGGGAGGTGAAGGTTTCTGTGAGCCAAGGTTGCGCCATTGTGCTCCAACCTGGGCAACAAGGGTGAGACTTCGTCCCCCCCCCCCAAAAAAAAAGTGTGAATAACTTTATGAAAATAAATTTAAAAATTCAGATGAACAGATTTCTAGAAAATGACAAGTGCCAAAATGGATTCCTGAATAAAAAGGCTGACTCACGCCTGTAATCCCAACACTTTGGGAGGCAGAGACAGGAGGATCAGTTGAATCCAGGAGTTCAGGACCAGCCTGGGCAGTATAGTGAGACCTCATCTCTACAAAAAGAAAAAGAAAAATTAGGTGGGTGTGGTGTATTGCATGTCTGTAGTCCTACCTACTTGGTAGGCTGAGGCAGGAGGACTGCTTGAACCCAGGAGTTCGAGTTTACCTTAAACTATGACTGTACCACTGCACTCCAGCCTTGGCAGCAGAGTGAGACTCTTGTCTCTTAAACACCAGGCCAGACATTTAAGGAATAGAATTTTGTGTAAACTCAATGCAGAGAATAGAAAAAGAGCTCCCCAGTTCATTCTATGAATCTAATATAACCTGTGACTCTAATGTAACCTAGATGTAAAAGCCAAACAAAATAAGCATGCTGTCTAGCAGTGTATGTAAAAGATAGTGTATAATAACACAGTTGGGGTTAGCATTAGAAAAGATAAAAAAGTAAATTCCTACAAACCACAGTGCCTCATTAAAAATAAAAATAAAAAATTTTTAAAAAAGTAAATTCACCACAGTAACAAAAGAGTAAAATCATATGATTTGCTCAGCAGATGCATTTGATAACTATTTCAGTTCCCATTCAAGATAAAAATTATCTGATAAATAGTAAGAGAAGGGGGATTGATACAGACTATCTTTGGAGACAGAGTTTTGCTCTTGTCACCCAGACTGGAGTGCAGTGGCACAATATCCACTTGCTGCAACCTCTGCTCGCCGCAACCTCCTCCTCCCATTCAAGTGATTCTCCTGCCTTAGCCTCCCAAGTAGCTGGGATTACAAGTGTGAGCCACTGCTCCCAGCCTCCGTTTTTTCTTGAGACTGGGTCTCACTGTGTCGCCCAGGCTGGAGTGCAGTGGCCCAATCTCAGCTCACTGCCACCTTCACCTCCCAGGCTTAAGCAGTCTTTCCACATCAACCTCCAGCATAGCTGGCACCACAGGCATGTGCCAACACACCCAGCAATTTTTTTGTATTTGTGGTAGAGACAGGATTCCATCATGTTGCCCATGCTGGTCTCAAACTCTTGAGTTAAGGCAATCTACCCACCTCTGCTTCTCAAATTGTCGGGATTACAGATGTGAGCCACTGTGCCCACCAAAAGTGTCTCCATTTTTAACTGAGAAAAGGTAACAGCATTTTCCTTACCAATAGAAACAGGGTAATACTGTTACCTTTGTTAGTCACAGTACTAGCCAGCCTACAGTGACAACAGTGAAGGTGTAAGGATCAGAAAAGCTGTGTAAGGATTACAGTTGATAATTTTTTTAAAAGATGCAGCTTACAGTAGCAACAAAATATGTATCTAGGTGTAAATCCAACTGCAAGCCCTTTAGGGGAGAGATCAGAGGTAGTAGAGTCAGAAAAGACTAGTTTCAAATTTTTACCTGCTTCTAGTTCCATGACCCTGGTTCCCAGTCTCCTTTAACTGCTTTATGTGGTGGCTGAACTTGTGCAAGTAATTAACCTCACCTGCCCAGTTTTCTCATTTGAAAAAGAGGAGTGCCTCAACCTCCCGAGTAGCTGGGATTACCGGTGCCCGCTACCATGCCCAGCTAATTTTTGTACTTTTAGTAGAGACAGGGTTTCACCAAGTTGGCCAGGCTGGTCCCCACCTCCTGACCTTGTCATCCGTCTGCCTCGGCCTCCCACAAGTGCTGGGATTACAGGTGTTAGCCACCATGCCCAGCCTTTGAGACTATTTTTTTAAAGTAATTATTCTATTTATCTTATAATTTTTTTAAAAAGGGCCTGGCGTGGTAGCTAACACCTGTAATCCAGCACTTCAGGAGGCTGAGGGTTGTGGATCACCTGAGCTCAGGAGCTTGAGACCAGCCTGGGCATCATGATGAAACCCCATCTCTACTAAAAAATCAAAAAATTAGCCAGGCGTGGTGGTGTGCATCTGTGGTCTCAGCTACTCGGGAGACTGAAGCGGGAAAGTTGAGCCCTGGAGGCAGAGGTTACAGTGAGCCAGGACTGTACTATTGCACTCCAGCCTGGGTGACAGAGCCAGACCTTGTCTCAGAAATAATAATAAGTCTCAAGTATATATAGTTCATTCTAGAAGGTTGTTAAATGAACTTTAAAGTGTGGTTCTTTCTTCATCTCATTCTTCCCCTTATAAATACTTTTTTTGTCTTTCCAGCTGCACGTTATGAAGAGGGAGAGTCAGAAGCAGAAAGCATCACTTCCTTTATGGATGTTTCAAATCCTTTTTATCAGCTTTACGACACAGTTAGGAGTTGTCGGAATAACCAAGGGCAGCTAATAGCTGAACCTTTTTTCCATTTGCCCTCAAAGAAAAAATACCCTGATTATTACCAGCAAATTAAAATGCCCATATCACTACAACAGATCCGGTAAGATGTCTTCTACATTTTTCAGTATAATTTTATTTTCTTATGGTTGAGCCTGCACATATTATTTCTTCCTAAAATGGATAAGGATAATAAAGGTAGAAATGGTTTTTTTAACCTCAAATTTTGACGGTTTATTATCTTTTTTTTTTTTTTTTTTTTTTTTGTTTGAGACAGTGTCTTGCTCTGTCACTAGGCTGGAGGTCTCAGTCCCCTGACCTCGTGATCCACATGCCTCGACCTCCCAAAGTGCTGGGATTACAGGAGTGAGCCACTGAGCCTGGCCTTAATTCTTATCTTATAACTGAGCAAACTACAAACATCTTTCAGCTTACACCTCTTATTATTACTTTAATTATGACCATTAATCTGTATTTAAGTTCTATATCTATAGTTGAAACCCCAGAATAACGATAGTCAGTTCTTGGAGAATTCATTAACTAAAACCATACCAGAAAGATGATTCATCTTGTTTTTTCTATTTAGAAAATGTTGAAGTGATCATTGGGAATTCTACCAGACAGAGCACTTAAATCACAGTAGTATCATTAAAAATAGTAGGAAGTCTCAGCCACAAAAAACAACCCAGTTCAGAAATGGGCAAAGGACTTGAATAGATCTTTCACCAAAGAAAACTATACAGCTGACTAATAAGCACATGAAAAGATGCTCAGTATCACTAGTTATTAGGGAAATGCAGTTCAAAACTATTGTGTGATACTGCTTCACACTCATTAGGATGGTTACTTTAAAAAATAAATAAATAATTATTGGTGAGTATATGGAGAAATTGGAACCTCTTTGCGGATAGTGGGAATATAAAGTGGTATAGTCACTGTGGAAAACAGTGTGGCAGTTCCTCAAAAAATTAAACACAGAATTACCATGCGATTAAGAAATTCCATTTTGCATATATACTCCAAGAAATGAAAGCAGGGTCTCAAAGAGGTATCTGTAAACCTGTGTTTATAGCAGCAGCATTCACAATAGCTAAAGCATGGAGGTAATTCAAGTATCCATCAAGAGGTGAATGGATAAGCAAAATGGTGTGTACATACAGTGGAATATTAGTCAACCTTTCAAAGAAATTCTGATATGCTATAGCATGGATGAAGCTTGAGGACATTGTGCTAAATGAAGTAACCCAGTCACAAAAGACAAATACTGTATGATTCTATTGATATGAGTGTAGATATAGTCAGAGTCATAGAGACATAGACACTGATCCAGATCATTAAAAAAAAAAAATCAGAGACAGAAAGTAGAATGGTAATTGCCAGGGACTAGGGGAATAAGGAAACAGGAAGTTACTGTTTAATGGATATAGAGTGTCAATCTTACAAAATGTAAAGAGTTCTAGAGATGGGTGGTCATGTTAATTACACAGCTTTATGGATGTATTTTATACTACTGAACTGTACACTTAAAAAGGTCAAGGTAGGCTAGGTGCAGTGGCTCACACCTATAATCCCAGTACTTTGGGTGGCCAAGGTGGGCGAATCACTTGAGGTCAGGAATTTGAGATTAGCCTGACCAACATTGTAAAACCCCAACTCTATCAAAAATACAAAAGTTAGCTGAATGTGGCGGGGAGAGCCTGTAATCCCAGCTACTTGGGAGGCTGAGGTAGGAGAATTACTTGAACCCGGGAGGCGGAGGTTGCAGTGAGCCAGGATCATGCCACTGCACTCCACCCTGGGTGACAGAGTGAGACTTCATCTCTTAAAAAAAAAAAAAAAAAAAGGTCAGGGTGGTAAATTTTCTGTTCCGTGTATTATACCCAAATTTTTCACATTGGAGGGGAAAAGTAAGCTTTTCTTTATTGCTCATTTTCTATCCAGACCTCCCAATACCAAATTTGCTTTTTTCCTTTAAAGAGATGGTCTCTGCTCTGTTGTGCAAGCTGGCATATTCAACTCGAACCTCTAGACTCAAGGGATCCTTCCATCTCAGCCTCCCAAGTAACTGGGACCACAGAAACGTGCCACCATGCCTGGCTAATTTTTTAAAATGTTTTTGTAGAGACTGAGTCATGCTTGGTGCCCAGGTCTTGAATTTCTGGCCTCAAATAATCCTCTCACCTCAGCCTCCCAAAATATTGGGATTACAAGTGTGAGCCATCACACCTGGCCTTTTAAAATCTCTTCTGTGAAAGCTAAAAAAAAAAATCCGTAATCTTGTGGAGTACATTTTTGGACTCTATATGGTATGTGTTGGACTTTCTATATCTGCGAAAGTCAAACCCTATTTTCCAGACAGACGCAAAATTCATGAGCTTTTAATTTATTTTATTCACTTATTTTTTTTTTTTTGAGACAGATCTCGCTCTGTAGCTCTGAGTGCAGTGGTGCGATCTCAGCTCACTGCAACCTCCACTTCCTGGGTTCAAGCAATTCTTCTATCTAGTTTCCTAAGTAGCTGAGACTACAGACATGCACCACCACGCCTGACTAATTTTTGTATTTTTAGTAGAGATGGGGTTTCACCATATTGGTCAGGCTGATTTTTCAGCTCCTGACCTCTTGATCTGCCTACTTTGGCCTCCCTAAGTGCTAGGATTACAGGTCCACTTTTAATTTATTTTTAAATAGATCCTGACCTAATGTTAACAATTACAAAAATTCAAAACATTCAAAACAATAAATATCTTCAAAAAAAGTTAACCAACAGTCTTAAGTTGGAATCAAATGAATGTGTTCAAAATCACTTGGTTTGCATTCCATCCTTTAATCATTCTTTGTGAATCTATTTTTTTTTATTTTTTTGAGATGGAGTCCAGCTTTGTTGCCAGGCTGGGATGCAGTGGCGTGATCTCAGCTCACTGCAGCCTCTGCCTCCTGGGTTCAAGCGATTCTCCTGCCTCAGCCTCCTGAGTAGCGAGGATTACAGGCGCCCACCACCATGCCTAGCTAATTTTTGTATTTTTGGTAGGCACGGTGTTTTACCATTTTGGCCAAGATAGTCTTGATCTCTTGACCTCGTGATCCACCCAAATCAGCCTTGGAAAGTGCTGGGATTACAGGCGTGAGCGACCGTTCCCGGCCCGTTCTTTGTGAATCTTGATACTACCTAAACATTCCAAGCTCCTTTTTTATGTTATAAATTTTCAAAAATATTAATTTTTTTCAGGAAATCAATAAAAATTCTGAGACTTTTTAGTATAAAGAACAGAAAAGCAGAGTTTATTTGGTTCTGCTGTGCCTTCTTGTTTATTTAAATTAAAAATAAACTAAAAAAAGAAGTTGGCCGGGTGAGGTGGCTTACACCTATAATCTGAGCACTTTGGGAGGCTGAGGCGGGAGAATCGCTTGAACCTGGGAGATGGAGGTTGCAGTGAGCCAAGATGATGCCACTGGGTGACAGAGTAAGACCCTGTCTCAAAAAGGAAGAAGTAGTATTATAAACTATGATACTTTATAACAAAATACCCAGATAGAGTCAAGAAGCAGATAAAACTACCTTAACTAAGTAACAGTATGTTGGCTTCATGGCAGATAATTAAGCTTCCAAATGGTAGGTGTTAAAATTCTCGTGCTTGCTGGATTCTAGGAAATAAAGCTGGCTAAGAAAGTATGTTTCATGCATTTGCATTTGTAACTTTTGTTTTCACCATTTGATCAGTACGGTTTTTTTTGTTTTTTTTTTTAAAGTAGAGATGGAGTTCTGCCATGTTGCCCAGGCAGGTGTCAAAACTCCTGAGCTCAAGCGATCTGCCCACCTTGACCTCCCAAAGTGCTGGGATTACAGGCATGAGTCACCACACACAGTCTTGATCAGTAGGATTTATGGTGCTTTTATTTAATCCAGATTTTGGAGATCTTATATATAAGTAGGATACAGAAAAATACTTTATTTGGTCTTATTAAATAACACAGAAATTTAGCTTGACATTCATTAGGGAAATAGCCTAGAAATACATCTTTTATATTCCTTGCCTTGGAATAAGATGGTGATAGTCTTGCAGATGTTGAGAAGTTTCTGTTCAAAATTTTGAACAATTTTTGCTCTTGGTTTCCTTTCTCCATCATTCTTTTTTTTTTTTTTTTTTTTAGTCATTTAAATAGTCTTATTACATAGCTTAATTCAAGAGAAGACAAATCCTTAGCCAGCTGAGTCCCCAGCCAACACAGCCTTCTTCCAAATTGAAATTTTCTAATATAAACTTTGCTTTAAGTCAGTAATATCTCCCCTCCCCTTTCTGATTTATAATGGCAAGTGTGTGGCACACAGGGGAGAGTAAGGAATAGGGAAGTTATTGAAGCCTAGCACACTAAAGTTCTGAAGGGTCAACTATTATGTCTAATATTGCTGCCTTCCAAGGACTGTGAGCCACTGGGGCCTGACAGGAGCCTTGCTGTGCCTAGGATCCCTTCCATTGTGCTCTACAGAGCAACAGGGAAGTCTAGGCTCAGTGCTATTCAACAGAACTTTCTGCAATGATGAAAATGTTTTATTACAAATATTCCAATGTTATAGACACTAGTCACATGTAGCTATTGAGTACTTGAAATGTGGCTAGTGCAACTAAGGAATTAGATTTTAAATTTTATTTAATTTTAATTTAAATAGCCACACATGGCTAGAGGCTGCAATATTGTACAGTGTGCTCCTAGGAAGATCTGTTGGCAGAAGGAAGATAGTTGAGTTTCCCCAAAAGCAGCAAAAATGGAAGAGTAAGCAGAACTAGATATTGTGGACTCCATATGCTGCCTCCTGCTATACTGAGATTTGTACCCTCTATGTTTTTTTTTCTTTTTCCTCCCCCTGCTACCCTTGATTAATAGTCATCTCATAAATATCTACAGGTTTACTATTTGTTGTCATTTGCAAGTTTGGGTTTTCTTTCTATTTGAGAGTGTTGAGAACATCTAGCACTCCACCCTTTGAGTTGGCAGGAATAAGTCTGAGGCTGTAATTTAAACTCTAGGTACTAGCTACACAACCTGTTACTGAGAGCTGAATTTGTGCTTAGTTGTTGTTTGCTTCATCACAGAGATGTTCTCTAAGATACATCTGTTGGAACACAACACAGAATCTGAATATGATTTTGGTAAATTGTGGATAAAACTTTACATGCAGATGCCATTCTAAGAGAAAATTCATTTATTCTTTGAAGCTGTTTATACATATTGTTACTATCTTTGTGATTTTGATGGTTAACATGCAAATGCTATAATGAAAACATTTAAAGTCTATCCTGTCTAAATCCATGTAGTGTTAGAGCAAGTAGTGACTCTACTTTGTATAAAGTACATAAGGGCTTTATGATCATTGACATAGTAATAATAGTGTCTAAGGGAGATACTTAAATTCTTAAGACTTTTAAGTAAAAATCCCAACATTAAACTGTCATAATTTGTTATATGTTTATATTGGAAAAATAGAAGTGAATGGACTCTGACATATTTATCTCTCTTTTACCATCATGAGACCACTCTACTGCTTATAAATATTTCTTTGCACTGTCAGTACCATCTCTTTAACCCTTATGAACTAGAATGGTCTTCTGTTTTCAGAAATTTTTAGATCACCATGATTCTTCGTTGAAGTCACTTAAAACTTCCCTAATTTTCATCCCTTCCTAAGGTTCGCTTATTAACCATTATCAGGATTTTTCCAAGTAGAATATTTGCTTTGTAATTGACCACTTTACTAGGTCCTCTTATTATTTCTTACAGTGTTTTAGTTTATTCTTTTGGATTTTCAGGTAAACTGTCATACTGCCTTAATGTAATGGTGCTTTTGCCTCCTTGCTTTATATCTCAAAAGTCATTTTTAAGTTCCTAATCAGTATTACTAGTAAAGACACCATCTAGTGCTTGTCAAGATTTTGCATTGACTTTCAGGAAGAATGTTTCATAATTTTTATGATGGAAAATTCTAGCAATTTCTTTGTCTTTCACAGAACAAAGCTGAAGAATCAAGAATATGAAACTTTAGATCATTTGGAGTGTGATCTGAATTTAATGTTTGAAAATGCCAAACGCTATAATGTGCCCAATTCAGCCATCTACAAGCGAGTTCTAAAATTGCAGCAAGTTATGCAGGTGTGATTTATTGTTTTTGCTGAGTTGGTTGTATATATGATTAAAATAATTTTGCGTATTTTGAGTGTGTGCTAGTAAGATTTGTGATCCCTCCCACCATCAGCAATATCACATCGTTTGGCCGGGTGCAGTGGCTCACACCTGTAATCCCAGCACTTTAGGAGGCCAAGGCTGGAGAATCACTTGAGCTCAGGAGTTCAAGACCAACCTGGGCAACATAGCAAGACTCCCATCTCTACAAAAACCGCAAAAAGTAACTGGTCCTGGTGGCACATGCCTGTAGTCCCAGCTACTCAGGAGACTATGGTGGGAGGATTTCTTGAGCCTGGGAGGTAGAGGTTGCAGTGAGCTGAGATTGTGCCATTGTGCTCCAGTTTGGGCAACTGAGTGAGACCCTGTCTCAAAAAAAAAATTATATATACATATATATGTATTTTATAACCTCCTCTCTGGTTCAAGCAAGTCTCCTGCCTCAGCCTCCCGAGTAACTGGGATTACTGGCGCATGCCACCACGCCCAGCTAATTTTTTGTATTTTTAGTAGAGACGGGGTTCCACTATGTTGGCCAGGCTGGTCTGGAACTCCTGACTTTGTGATCCGCCTGCCTCAGCTTCCCAAAGTGCTAGGATTACAGGCTTGAGCCACCATGCCTGACCTGAATATTTACTGGGGATTGTCATGGCCATATAGAGTAGAAATAATAGTTTAGATGGGGTTAGCTTTGTGATTGGAGGAAGCAGGGACTGGTCCCTGTGCAGTAATTTTTGGATTCTCATGAAGTCACCCTCCAATCATGAATGATATTCCGTCATTTGGATTTTATTCCTTTGGTTCCAGATTTTGTCCCTGTTAACGTAGGGCTGGTCCTGTGAGAAAGGACAGCTGAAAGCTAATTATTAATCTTTGTATATTGTCTATGAATTTGTCAGATCCTCTCTGAGAACCCCTTGAAAGGACATCTCAGGTCATTGTTCATCTAGGGGTTTTAAGATGAAAAGGTAGATACGAAACACAAATTGGGTCTATGACAGTTTTTGGTAGAATCTTTCTGGAAAGGCAAATCTCTGAACAAGGAAACAACAAAAGCAATTTTAGATTACCTGTAGAATCTTCATTTTATGTGATTAACACTGAACCTTAGTGCTAAGACTTTCAGGTATTACCTTTTTAGTACTTTGTACATTCCCTAAGCCTGCTGTGCTTAGACTTTCAGCTCTGGCAGAAGGTCTTTTAAAATGTGTGTGTTTAAAAGTAGGTCTTCTTTCGCTTCTTGCATTAAACTTTATTCTTAGCCACACTGCCCCTTAGAAGTCAGGAGTACCAAAGGCCCTCTTTGAGTTGGTTTTACTGAAATAAGACAACCAGAGCAGGATGCCTTGCCTCAGTGCTTTTATCCAGTCAGCACTCATTGTAGTCTTAAATGATCTGGCTGGCATTGACTCCTCAACTCCGTAGATCCATTTTTTAACCTACTCTTTTTGTCATGCAGGCTTTTGTTAAAATTGGTTATTGAAAATGTTTAATGACTCTTTCATTTTGTACATCCTGCATGTGATTGTATTTTTCTGAGGGAATCTGGTGTGTCTTGCTCTTTAAAATTCGTGTATTCAGGGGAATGTTTGGCAGAGTGAGCTTGACTCCTGAAATCTGCTCTGTTTTAGGCAAAGAAGAAAGAGCTTGCCAGGAGAGACGATATTGAAGATGGAGACAGCATGATCTCTTCAGCCACCTCTGATACTGGTAGTGCCAAAAGAAAAAGGTATACACTCTTCTTCTAACTGGGGACATCTCAGTTCCTATTTATTTTGTTTTAGATAAATGAAGAAAATAGTTTTTTTTTAAGCTATCAAGTTGTAAGCTTTAAATATATTGTAACATGTTATCTTTTAAAATTCATTTGCAATTGGATGATTGCCTTTTTTTGGTTCAAGTGCCATGTTGCTTTTAGATGACTCATAAAAATGCCTACTACATATTTAGCTTGGCAAAATGTGTTATTCTTTTTGCTGTCCGGGTTATTATTTTTAACGAGGCATTTTAAGAATGCCACTTAAATCCAACTGGGGTAATTTCTACGTGGCAAATTACAAAGACACAGTTTGAATTAGGAAAGGTAAGGAGAAATTTGATACTACCACTGCAGTGAGGTAAGCCATTGCTCCGATCCCTTTATCCTTGTTTACCTCATTGTTACTTGCCATTTTAAGAATGTCAGATTGTAAGATAACAAATCATAACTTCTTATAGCTCATAAAAAGTTGAGCTAGATTTTTGGGTGTTTTTTTTTTCCCTATCTAACCTTTGTCTCAACTTCCCTAACCTTTTCTCCTTCTCATGGGTTTTGTGGAAGGGGATCTTACTGTGAGATTCTGAAGATGGGATCCTATAAGGAATTGTGCAAGATTATCTCTTCTGTCTACACCTCCCACACAGAGTTTCTCTCGCCTGATAATTGTGGAACACTGTATTGTCCTTTAATCATGACTGCCTCACCGTCTTTGCAGCAACAGTCAGTCCAAGGAAGATACCTTAAATAAGGAATAAGCTAATCACTAATAGCCGGGCTTGGCTTAGTTGAATGAAGATTCAAAGTTGAATGAAGTCTTTGGTAACTGTTGGCACAGTCTGTACATGCATTAAAAGATCCACTAAGATCAGAAGAATTTAAGAAGTAGTTTAAAAAAAGAGAAGCTGTCCTGTCTTTCCTTCTTATAGATAGCATTTTGGAGAATTTTTTAAGCTTTGCGGTGTTAATTAAATTGATTGGTGTACCCTGAGATGTGAGTCTCCTCCATTACTGGCCTATGAATTTCATCCTTCCAAGTTCTTAATTCCTTGTTATACCAGGGACAACGGAGGAAAAGTGTGAAACCAGATCAAAGACATCAAATCAAGAACAACTTTGAGTGTAATTATATAACTCTACTACAGCATCACCTGTGTTTTCCAGATCAGTCACCTATCAAAGATAAAAACTTCTCAGGCAAAAGAAGGTAATGGAGGCAAAAGTGATGGTACAATTAGTGCCAACACTGGATGAAAAGAGAGATCTTAAATTAGTTGAGTATTAAGAAAACAATTCCAACGAAGCATTAGCCCAGGCCAGATCCTCAAAAATTACATATCTCTGTGGCTAGTAGTTTGTGGGACACCCAAATAGATTAAAAGAAAGTTTTTGGCCCAGTGTGGTGGTACACGCCCGTAACCCTAACACTTTGGGAGGCTGAGGTGGTTGGATCACCTAAGGTCAGGAGTTCAAGACTAGCCTGGACAATGTGGTGAAACCCCATCTCTACTAAAAATGCAAAAAAAATAGCCAAGTATGGTGGCGTGCACCTATAATCCCAATTACTTGGGAGGCTGAGGCGGGAGAATCGCTTACCTGGGAAGCGGAGATTGCAGTGAGCCAAGATTGCACCATTGCACACCAGCCTGGGTGATAAGAGCAAAACTCCATCTCAAAAAAAAAAAAAAAAAATTTCCCCTAAAACCTCCTGTAAAAAACAGTTAAGCTTTATATTCTTAAAATAAAAAATCTCACTTCAGACAAAGAGTCTCTTTATGAACAGGTTTCTTAGGAAGTGTTTTATACAAATGAAGTGAAAAACACAAATAAGAGTATAAATCATCCACTAAAATAATAAAAGAAGCTGGGTTTGAAATGTAGACATGAGTGGACGTTAAAAGATTAAAAGAATTAAGTCTTATACTTTGGACTGTGAAAAAGGAAATAACACGATGAGGGTTATGTTGAGAGGTTTTGGTAATAAGAGATTTCTTCAGAAGTCAGGCAGATGGCAACCTAGAAGATTAAGCTAATCTTGGCCACAGAAGTCAGGGCTGTTTTCCAAGTAACACTTAACTTGACTTCTAAGTGCTATGTATGATTCTACTTTTGCCATTTTTTAAAATACCAAATAATATGAGAAAAATTGAATTCTCTTCATTCTGGGGGTGCATTCTTTCCACCACCTTCTGTCTTCCTTGTTGAAATATTTCAAATATTGTCTTTGATACTTTGGACTGAATAATTTTCTTTTTCCTCAACCACACATGGTTTAATACATGACCCTCCAATGTTGCTTGTTTTGTTTCTCTTTACATGTAATGTTTGTTTCTGCTTTCCCAGGAACACTCATGACAGTGAGATGTTGGGTCTCAGGAGGCTATCCAGGTGTGCAGTCCTTTTTTATGCATAAACATTCTTTTAAAGTGTATCTTCTGTGGCATGATCAGTACTGATTAGGTGAAAAGTGAAGCCTTAAGCATGTAAAAAAAAGTCTTTATTGGGGGTGCCAGTTTATTTTATGAATAAACAAAGTAGTACAGTTTTAAAAATCTTATTAGTAAAATAAATTCAGAATTAGCCTAGTTCAGGAGTAGCCTTAATTTGTTGGTAGCTTTGCCAGAGACAGAAAGCCCCCTCACCAATCATTGTGGCTGTGTTTCTGTAGCAAAAGGTCGAAGGTGGCAGTGCTGGTGACCAGGACTGGCAGCTGCTGATTCCCTTTCAGGGATGCCTTTTACAGATTGAGGGTGGTGGAGGGACCAAAATCAGCTTCGCAATCCAAGTGACATCAGTGCATGTGGACACTGTGCGTGGGTCAGTGTTTCTTGAGCATGAATACATTTCCTCAGTCTCTCATCTTGTTCATGTCTTTTATAAAAAGCATTTATTCTTTTGCATGTTACTTATGATTTCAAAACAACCTATGAGTTGCCATGTCATAGTACTTGTAATAATTCTGTAGTGCTTTTGTTTTCACATTTGCCTTCTGATGTTCACAGAGTATCAGTTGCTTACAGAACACTACACTCTGCTCTTAAACAGTTTGTAAAGGAGAACGTTTAGTCACCTCTTTTACCTGCCAGGAACATATAGGCCAAGGAAAGAGGCAGGTTGAAAACAAATTAAATCATTTGGAAGCAATGTAGTAAAGTAATTGCATAAGGTGCACTATTAAGCAGTTGTGTAGTATTGTTCTATGATGGCCCAGATAGCTTTAGGAAAGATTATTTCCCCACCATACTTTCCCTTGAAAGTTAAGTGTCCTGAGGTTACCTACATGTTACTACCATATGTATTCCACTCAATAAAATTGCTGTGTTATCATTGTCATCTTCCTAATATTTTCCTAAAGAAAAATTTTCTTAATTAAATGGTAAAATTAAGAAAAAAACCATGGATTGTATTCTTTCATATCATTCATAATGTATGGCACTAAAACTAGGTGGTAGTAGAAATAGAAATGGAGGGGGCATTATGGAGTAGTGTTATAACCCCGAGCTCTAGAGCCTGACTGCTTAAGTTCCAATCCTAGTTGTTCTTACAGATAATATTTGAACTAATTACCTAATTACCTAGCTCCTATGAAGCTTATTACCTTCATAGGATTGCTGTGAGGACCCAATTAGTTAATATGTTTAAAGCCCTTAGAACTGGGTCTGGATGCAGTGAGTACTCAGTAAATGTAGCTGTGATTATTTTCCTGAAGTAGCATCAATGGACATCAGGACTTGGTAGATTTTGATTTTGTTTTTAGTCAGATGTTACTCATCTGGGAAGACTCCTTGGAAAAGATGAATGAAAAGGTTTTATTTCTTGAAGTCTTTAGGTTAAATATAGCAAGACTTGTAAAAGAAAGAACCTTTGGGTTTACTTGCTAGTAAGTACAACTGAAGCTCTTAAGGCAGGGGAGCTAAATGCTGGGAGACGTTAAAGCCTGTGAACAGGGTTGACTTTGATTAGAGAGGCCATTGGTAAGCGCCACCTTTTTTTTTTTTTAGGAAACAGGGTCTCGCTCTGTTGCCCAGGCTGGAGTGCAGTGGCTATTCACAGGTGTGATCATGGCACATTGCAGCCTCAAACTCCTGGCCTCAAGTGATCCTCCCACCTCAGCCTCCTGAGTAGCTGGGACTACAGGCATATGCGCCACTGTGCCGGGCTGCGCCAACTTTTGGGAAAGGAAGGGACTTAAAACCAGTATGGTGATTATCAGCTGATTCAAATTCTATTCTGGTTATTTACTTTATGGCCTTAGGTATCCATTTGCTGTCTTTGAGTCTGTTTTTATATCTACATAGTTGGGGTAATAATTGTACTTGATTCTGAATTTGACGATTAAATGAGAGTGCACAGTGTTTAGCATTTGGTAGAAGTATTCGTAGCTATAGTTTATAACTGTAAATAGGACTTTTGTGTATATGTATTTGTAAATATTAGTATATATAATAGTAGCTCTAATTAGAGGAAGATATTGATAAGGGCATTTGAGAAAGTGGTCAGCTACAGAGTATAAAGGCCAAGTTCTAACATTGTGGCATGAAACATTAAAAGGAAAACAAGATGTAGAAGGGCTGTGAAAGTCCTCTAGAACTTGCTGACCAGCCTGGGGGAGCAAAAAGTGACTGATTTAGGTGTTTCAGGTTGAGTTGAGTTCCAGAGGATAGTGTTGTTGGTGATCCTGGAAAATCAATTTGCCATCTCACATCAGGGATTCAGCATAGCCTCTGCTAGTGCATAAACTTTGTGTAAATTAGAATAAACAGCCATTTCTCAAGACACTTGGCTTGCATGAACTGGAAAATTGTTATACTTATTTTGATAGCACAGGACCCTTTATGTCCCATCTCTTATGAAATTCAAAAATTTTAGTGTATTTATTACAGTGTATGGTCTGAATTGTTGTCCTCTTAAGTATTTATTTGTCTTTTTTTTTTTTTTCTTTTTTTTATGAGATGGAGTCTTGCTCTGTCTCCCAGGCTGGAGTGCAGTGGTGCAATCTCAGTTCGCTGCAACCTCTGCCTCCCAGGTTCAGGTGATGCCCCTTCCTCAGCCTCCTGAGTAGCTGGGATTACAGGCACGCACCACCACACCCACATAATTTTTGTATTTTAATAGAGACAGGGTTTTGCCATGTTGGCCAGGCTGGTCTTGAAGACCTGTGCTGGAGATCCGCCCACTCTGGCCTCCCAAAGTGCTGGGATTACAGGTGTGAGTCACCATGCCTGGGCTTTTTGTCTTTTTTGAGACAGTCTCACTCTGTTGCCTAGGCTGGAGTGCAGTGGCACCATCATGGCTCGCTGCAGCCATGACCTCCTGGGTTCAAACAATCCTCCCACCTCAGCCTTATGCATAGCTAGGATCACAGGCATGTACCATGCCTGGCTATTCTTTTTTAAGAGATGGCATTTCACTGTGTTGCCTAGGCTGGTCTCAAACTCCTGGGCTCAAGCAGTCCTCCCGCCTCAGACTCCGTCTCAAAAAAAAAAAAGGGCAGTAAGTTTTAGTTATTAAATTAGAGCAGTTTCTTATATACAACTAGATTTCCACATTCTGGCTATGTCTCACTCAAAGCTGCCAAGTATCAGAATTACTGGCATTAAAAGAATGGACCACTTGCTGTTCTTTTACTTCACTGGCAAAATTTAGTCAAAAACTCTCCCCTTTAAAAATCTTATAAAAATCTGCCCTAGATTTGCTCCCATCTGAGAATATTTGCAGCTTCATACAGAAAATCCTGATGATGATTGGGCTTGGTGTGCTGAAACCCAGATGGGAATGGGGTGAGTGCCTTCTGGTCCAGGTCAGGGCCTTGACTGAACTGTTAAGCCTCTTGAAATTGCTGGAATGAGAACTGATTTTATTCTGTCCTGTTTATTAAAGAAATCTTGTAAGCTTAGAGCTTCAACATTGAATTCCTCTGTCTTCCATTTAAAGTCTACCGCACACGCAAGACCTAATCAAAGCCAATCTGACTTCAAAGTCAGGTTCTGAAATTTTTCTTTAGAGGCCCCTGAAGGTTAAAGTCATCTGTGTTCTAATCTCTGCCTAGATGTTGAGCTCTGTGGTATTGGAGTTTTGTCCCAACTTCCCTTGTATTATCCACTTGCCAAAGACTTAGAATGAGAGAACTCTTCCTGTCACATCATTGTCCCAGGATGTCTCCTTGGAGAAGGAGTTTCCACTAGATAAAACGTCTAGATTGCCATTATCTAACAAACTTATTTAACACAAATAAAGTAGTAAGGGGAGAAAATGGCAGGAATTGTCCAAGGGCTACAATGAGCAGGAAATAAGCAGAGTGAAGACACAAGTTATGAGGATGATCCCAGTTCTAATAGGAAACAAGCTTTTGTCTGTTTCTTTCCTAATTAAACACTTTGTTTGCCTTAGGTTCCATGATGCTAGGAAGATAGGCATTTCTGAGAAGCTTAAAAATCTTAAGGGTAGGCCAGGCGTGGTGACTCATGCCTATAATCCCAGCACTTTGGGAGGCCAAGTGGGCGGATCACATGAGGTCAGGAGTTCTCCACCAGACTTGCCAACATGGTGAAACCCTGTCTTTACTGAAAATACAAAAAATTAGCCTGGTGTGGTGGCAGGTGCCTGTAGTCCCAACTGCTTGGAAGGCTGAGGCAGGAGAATCCCTTGAACCAGGGAGGTGGAAGTTGCAGTGAGTTGAGATCGTGCCACTGTACTCCAGCCTGAGTGACAGAGCTAGACTCCATCTAAAAAAAAAAAAAAATCTTAAGGATAGATATTTATTTTCTCAACTGTTAATTCTTTATTTTTCTTTCTGTGTTTTAAACAAGTGTATTCTGAACCTTGGAGAGAAAATATCTGGCCTTTGGCTTCTTCATGACCCAGCAATAGTGCGAGTAGTCAGCAGACTGGACCAGAAGACCTATGCAGCCACATAGTTTGCTTGAAGAATGAACTTTCTTCCACCTACAGGATAGGAAACAGATAAAAAACACTTTAAGTACAGTTGGCCCTCTATATTCATGGCTTCCACATCCAGGGATTCAACCAACTACGGATAGAAAAAAATTTTTTAATTGCATCTTTACTGTACATGTACAGACTTTTTTTCTTATCATGTCCTAAGCAGTATAGTATAACAAAATCATATAGCATTTATAATGTATTAGGTACTGTAAGTAATCTAGAGATGATTTAAAGTGTACAAGAGGATGTGCATATGTTGTTTGCAAATACTACACCATTCTATATCAGGGACTTGAGCATCTATGTGTTTTGGTATCCAAGGGAGACCCTGAAACCAATTCCCCATGAATACCAAGGGATGACTGTACAATATTGTAGGATCTTAGTAAATTTTTTTTTTAATAGAAATTAAGTCATAAGTCATTTCTTGTTACTGCCTACTTGACTGTTCACTTGGAGACTGCTGGTTAGTCTGACTAGAATTTCTTTATTTGTCTAGAATTTCTTTATCTGTGTCCTGAGTATATAAGAACAGTTAACCAGAAGTCATATCAGAAGAGCATCTCTTCTAATAATTTACTAGGAAGCTCACCTTGGGCAAGTCATTTACCCTCTCAGAGCCAGTTTTTTCAACAATTAAGAGATAAGACCGTCTGCTCTCTTGGAGCCCTTTGAACTCTGGATCTAATCTATAGTCCTTTATGCTTTGTTCCACACTGCTCAAATCAGTTTCTTAACATCACAACTCACTGGAGGAATTTGGAGAACAAGACAGGGATTCATGCTCAAGGATAAAAATTTTACTCTAGAAAACTCAGATGAACCTTACCACTTGCTTTTTAAAGTAGGTTGGAATTGTGGAATAATGCTGATGGAGAGAGTAAGGACGACCCTGACAGAAAGGCTCATACCCACTGTAAAGACACTAGCAGACAGTCTCCTTTTGTTTTCAGGCAACCAAAATATACAAGTGTTCTGGAGTACTTGTCTTAAGAGATGAAACACTTCTCTTTTTAGGTTTTTTATTTTGTTTTGTTTTTGTGCTCAAAAGTGAGGATATTACTAACAATAGGGAATTGCTAGTTTTATTGTACTTTTGCTTTACTCTTCTTTAAACAAAAAATATATTTCAGTTGGTTATATAATTTCATTTTCTTTTGGTATCAGAGAGGATCTTTGTTTCCAACATTGCATTTCATGAAATATCTATAAAGTTTTTTTGGTATTCATTTGCTGCTCCTGCCAGGATCACTATATTTTAACTATTTTTGAAATTTTTCTAATATTTGCTTATAGCTTCCAGCATGTTTAGTGTGTTTGTAGGATATGTAATAAATAAATTGTAATCATTATAAAGCACCTGTCCACAAATAATTTATTTCATTTTATAGTCATCCTTATAATTAAGAAAACTGAACCTATTCTCATTTTTCCCTTTTTCTACCTTCCCCCTCAACAGTAAAAAGAACATAAGAAAGCAGCGAATGAAAATCTTATTCAATGTTGTTCTTGAAGCTCGAGAGCCAGGTTCAGGCAGAAGACTTTGTGACCTATTTATGGTTAAACCATCCAAAAAGGACTATCCTGATTATTATAAAATCATCTTGGAGCCAATGGACTTGAAAATAATTGAGCATAACATCCGCAATGACAAATATGCAGGTGAAGAGGGAATGATAGAAGACATGAAGCTGATGTTCCGGAATGCCAGGCACTACAACGAGGAGGGCTCCCAGGTGAGGGGCAGGGGTCCTGAAGTAGGCACATTTTAGGGGAGGAGGGGTGCTGGTAAAATAATGCATTTTGAGAGACCAGCTCTAGAAGCTTAACGTAGATTATTCTTTTTGGCGACTAGGTTAATACTTTGATTTTTCTTCATTGTTTAAAATCAGAGGCAGTACATTATAAAGATTAAAAGTTCCTACTTTGTAATCTGACATCCTAGATTTGAATTTCATTCTGCCAATCCCTGTGTAAGTAATTTATCCTTCCTGAGCCTCAGTTTCTTCATCTATAAATTAGGACTAATAATAGTACTTGCATCAGGGTTGTTTTAGGCTTTAGAAGAGATAATGTATACTGAGCATTTAGCAGAGTGCCTCGTACTGAATAAGCACTCAAAGGAAAACCAATAGCATTAAAATCTTTCATCATAATCATTTCTATCCTCAACAACCATACTTCTCCAAAGACAACCTATATAATTTCTATATAATGATATAGAAAATTGTATAATTATATAAAAAGCAGCATAATAGTCTCATAAATGCACCTCTAAATAATTGATTTAATTGATTTTACTATGAAGCATCTTGTTTAGTTATTAGCATAACTAAGATACAGTCTCCCTTCTTTGAAACTTTTTCTATTTGATATCTTTTTATCCACTTTACATCTCCCAGAAAGAAAATAAAATTTTCAAGTCATCTGTTTCCCTCAGTTACATTTGATTATAAAATAAAGTATGCATTGAGGACACTTATAGATCCAAAAAAAAGGTTCTATCTTAGGGGTTTACATAGTCCTCAGTGTCATTGGCTAATGTATCACTTGTCTATCACTGGTAGAAGAAAAAGCCACCTTTAAGAGAGGTGGCCAAACAAGAGAGGTCACTTACTCCCTCAGCTCCTCTGCTTTGGTGGGTGGCCAAGGGAGGACATAGCCTCTGCTGAGGAGGTAAGAGGAGGGAGCTTATGATCCCGTCTCTACTAAAAGGTCATAAGGTGAGTAACCTTGTTCTTGACTACATATTACTACTCTCGGCTCAGTCTTCAGAGAGAGATCCCTAAGCAAGGATAATTTTTTTTTTTATAGATTAAGCTTCCGACTATGAACTCGGATTTGGGATTTAAGATATTGAGATATTGCTTTCCAACTATCAGATATTTTTAGTCTCTAATTTCCATTGGGCTAAGTCTGCTACCTTGAGTGTCCAGTGGAAAATAAAGGTTTTTGAAAAAAAAAAACCACATGTAAATGTGTTTCAGGACTTCTATTAAAACCTGCAGTGATTCTACTACAGTGGTTCTCAAACATTAACATGCATGTCTGCGCATTAGAATCTCCCAGGAAGCTTAAAAATAAACGAGTTAAGGCCTAGGCTTTCCCACAGATACAGTGATTTTATTGCTCTGTTGTAAGCCTGTTTTTGGTTCTCTTTAAGCTCCCAGCTATCCTAAATTGTCTTTTTAAACTTCTTTATGGATGCATTTTATACCTTAATACAAAGTTTTTAGAAAATAATGTAAATATATGTTTGGAATGTAGGTATACAATGATGCACATATCCTGGAGAAGTTGCTCAAGGAGAAAAGGAAAGAGCTGGGCCCACTACCGGATGATGATGACATGGCTTCTCCCAAACTCAAGCTGAGTAAGGCAGCCTCACACTTTTTTATTTAGTTTAGCCTATCAAGGAGAGATGCTGATTTTTCTGAAATAATATTGAATTAAATGATTAATATATTTGAACTCATTGTACTCCAGCATGGAGTCTCTTTCTTCTTGTCAGGTACTCTTGTTTACTGTATTTTAAGTAGCTAAGCTGTGACAAGCATGTGGGGATTAAAATATAATGTTAGAGGTTTTGCTTACTTTCTTAAATGCAGTGGACATTTTGTAAATTTTAAATAGTAAGAATAGATTTTTTCTCTACATATAATGCTTTAAGAGTATAGTAGCAGATTTTCTTTTCTTGGTATGAGTATCTGACAATTACTAGAACTAAAAATGAATCCCAGCAGTTCCAACTGGACAGAATTTGAAGACTTAGAGATGTCTAGCTACTGCACTATACTCATCTGTCATTTGAGTGTAGTCTGTGGTTGGTTGTTTTATTAAAAGTTGTAAGGGAAGGCCAGGGACAGTGACTCATGCCTGTAATCCCAGCACTTTGAGAGCCTGAGGTGGGCAGATCACTTGAGGTCAGGAGTTCAAGACCAGCCTGGCCAACATGGTAAATCCCTGTCTCTACTAAAAATACAAAAATTAGCTGGGCATGGTGGCACACAACTGTAATCCCAGCTACTTGAGAGGCTGAGGCAGGAGAATTGCTTGAACCCAGGAGGCAGAGGTTGCAGTGAGCCAAGAACACACCACTGCACTCCAGCGTGGGCGACTCTGTCTCAAAAAAAAAAAAAACAAAAAAAAAAGAAAAAGATTGGAAGAGAAGACAGCAAAAGTCATTAATACCATTAGATAATGGTTACTGCCTTCTTTAAAATATGTAAATAAAATAGATACCAAGCAATTTGGATAGTAATATTCATTAGAACAATATTTGCTGAAAAGGGGTTAACAAACACACTGGCTTTTGGTTTGTGTTTTTGTTTTGAGAGAGTCTCGTTCTGTCACCCAAGCTAGAGTGCAATGGCGTGATCTTTGCTCACTGCAACCTCTGCCTCCCAGGTTCAAGTGATCCTTTCCCTCAGCCTCCCAAGTAGCTGGGACTACAGGTGTACGCTAGCATGCCCAGCTAATTTTTTGTATTTTTAGTAGAAATGAAGTTTCACCGTGTTGGCCTGGCCGCTCTCAAAACTCCTGACCTCAAGTGGTCTGCCTGCCTCAGCCTCCCAAAGTGCTGGGAGTACAAGCGTGAGCCACCCCGCCTGGCTCAGACTAGGTTTTTATTTTTTTTTTTAACTGAAATGACTATAAACTAAATTTGATATTAGATTTAGATTTGGGTATGATTTACTGCTAAGTGATGAATCCTTCTTTTTTTTTCAAATGAAGTCTTGCTCTATCACCAGGCTGGAATGCAGTGGCGTGACCTCGGCCCACTGCAACCTCCGCCTCTCAGTTCAAGCGATTCCCCTGCCTCAGCCTCCCAAGTAGCTTGTACTACAGGCAAATGACACCCTGCCCAGCTGATTTTTTGTATTTTAGTAGAGACAGAGTTTTACCATGTTGGCCAGGATGGTCTCGATCTCCTGACCTCGTGATCCGCCCACCTTGGTCTCCCAAAGTGTTGAGATTACAGATGTGAGCCCCCTCGCCTGGCCGAATCCTTCTTGTTAAGGCATTTATCTTTTCATGGAATTGTAAAAGCATACAGGAGGTTTGCAGAAATGTAAAACTTTCATTCCACTTTATAGGAACACAATACCTTTTAACTAGAATTGATTTCATAAGAGACTAATAACAGTTTAACAATGACTATATAAATATACATTTAAATAAATAAATTCACATATGCATTTTTAAAAGTTCTGGATAAAAGGGCTTTTTATTTTTTTTATTTTTTATTTTTTTTGTGATGGAGTCTCACTCTGTCACCTTGGCTGGAATGCAGTGGCAAGATCTCACCTCACTGCAATCTCCACCTCCAGGGTTCAGGTGATTCTTCTGCCTCAGCCTCCGGAGTAGCTGGGACTATAGGCGCGTGCACCATGCCCAGCTAATTTTTTTGTATTTTTAGTAGAGACAGGGTTTTACCATCTTGACCAGGTTGGTCTCGAACTCCTGACCTTGTGATCCACCCACCTTGGCCTCCCAAAGTGCTAGGATTATAGACATAAGCCACCGTGCCCGGCCAAAAGGGCTTTTTAATGTGGAATGTTAATTTCCTTTTTTATTTCTTCTGTTTGTTTTAAATTAATAGAGTCAAGGTCTCCCGTATTGACCAGGCTGGTCTTGAACTCCTGGGCTCAAGTGATCCTCCTGCCTCTGCCTTCTAAAGTGTTAGGATTACAGGTGTGAGCCATCGTGCCGGGCCTCCTTTTTATTTCTCTTATGTTTTTTAATGAAAAAGTTCAAACATATATAAATGTAAAGTACAGTGGCCAGGGGTGGTGGCTCACTTCTGTAATTCCAGCACTTTGGAAGGCCAAGGCAGAAGGATCACTTTAGCCCAGGAGTTTGAGACCAGCCTGGGCAACATAGGGAGACCTTATCTCTACAAAAAATATAAAAAATTAGCCAGGCGTGATGGCACATGTATGTGCCTATGGTCCTAGCTACTTGGGAGGCTGAAGTGGGAGGATTGCTTGAGCCCGGGAGTCAAGGCTGCAGTGAACCCTGATCATGCCACTGTACTCCAGCATGGGCAACAGAGCTAGACCCTGCCACCAAAAATAAAAGAATAGTACAATGAACCCCTGTATGTACTTACTACTGATTATTTGTCAAAATCGTGGCACACTTATTTCCTGTCCCCCTTTTCTTCTTTTTTTCCTAAATTATTTTGAAACAAATCCAATCATGTCATTTTACTTCTACATAGTTCAGTATGCATCTCTAATATATGCAGATATCTGCCACTTTGTCTTTGAGGATAAATAAAAATAAAATACACAGACTTTTCATAAATAACATTGAAGTAATTGTCACACCTAACAAAATTAACGGTAGTTTCTTGGTTTCATCTAATGCATGATAAATTGTCAAGTTCTACTGATTGTCTCACAAATATATTTTTATAGTTGATTAGTTGATTACTTCAAATCAGGCTCTCATTAAGTAAGTTCTATTTAATACACTTGATTATTATGCTTTTTTTTTTCTTTTTGAGACAGAGTCTCACTTTATTGCCCAGTCTGGAGTGCAGTGGTGCAATCTAGGCTCACTGCAACCTCCACCTCCTGGGTTCAAGTGATTATCTTGCCTCAGCCTCCTGAGTATCTGGGACTACAGGTGCCAGCTACCAAGCCCAGCTAATTTTTGTATTTTTAGTAGAGATAGGGTTTCACCATGTTGGCCAGGCTGGTCTTGAACTCCTGACCTCAAGTGATCCTCCCTCCTTGGCCTCCCAAAGTGTTGGGATTACAAGTGTGAACCACTGTGCCCAGTCGATTATTGTACTTTTTTTTTTTATTTTTGAGATGGAGTCTCACTCTGTTGCCCAGGCTGGAGTGCCATGGTGTGACCTCAGCTCACTGCAGACTCCGCCTCTCAGGTTCCAGCTATTCTCTCCCTTCATCCTCCTGGATAGCTGGGACTACAGGCACATGCCACCACGCCCGCCTAATATTTTTTGTATTTTTAGTAGACATGAGGTTTCACCATGTTGCGTGGGCTGTTCTCAAACTCCTGACCTCAAGTGATCTGCCCGCCTTGACCTCCCAAAGTACTAGGATTACAGGCGTGAGCCCCTTGGCCTGGCCGATTATTATACTCTTAAACCCATGATCTAGAGCAGTCTCCTTCCTTTTCTTTCCACATGCCAAACTCATTGAAGAAATCAGGTTACTTTTCTGTACAGTGTCCCAAGTTCTAGCTTAGACAGGCTTGCTTCCTTGTGATGTCTGTAACTTTTTTCTTTGTTTCACTTATTTCTTATAAATGCAAGTTAACTTCGAAGGTATGATTAGATTAAGTTTCAGCTTAGTGGTGCTTATACTTCATAAGGGGCTCACTTCTGTTATGTTGTATCATATCTTGAGGCAGTGTCTGGTTAAAGTAGGATCTAGATAAAGTCCACATATTGTGACTGATTGATACTCCTTTTTTTTTTTTTTTTTTTTTTTGAGACAGAGTCTTGCTCTGTCACCCAGGCAGGAGTCAGTGGCACGATCTCGGCTCACTACAACCTCTGCCTCCCGGATTCAAGCGATTCTCCTGCCTCAGCCTCCCGAGTAGCTGGGACTACATGTAGGCGTGTGGCACCACCCCCAGCTAATTTTTTTTTTTTTTTTTTTTGTCTTTTTAGCAGAGACGGGGTTTCACCATGTTGGCTAGGCTGGTCTCGAACTCCTGACCCCGTGATCCTCCTTGGCCTCCCAAAGTGCTGAGATTACAGGTGTGAGCCACCACGCCTGGC